>WTSP01006772.1:0-12824 GCA_025331215.1 Actenoides lindsayi | reverse complement strand
GGGGGCAGCGGTTTGGTCCTGCGTGGCTTTTCTACGCGCGTAGGTGACCGGACCCCCGGGGAGCGTCCCCACGCTCCGGGAAGAGACAGGGCTCGGCGAGTCGCGTCGTAGGATGCCGTCAAGGCGGCGGGCTGGCGCAGGGCTTCCCGTGCAGCCGCGGCTGCCGGCTGAGCCCCGCGATACGTCACGTCGTAACTGTTGCCGCTCTATTTATCGGCGGGGTTACGCTCTGTGGGAGTTGGTGGGACAACCGAGCGGAGTCCGGGCAGCGCGCATGGGGATCGAGCTGGTGCTTGCCGTTTCCACCTCGAGTGCTGTGTTCAGTTCTGGGCCCCTCACCACAAGAAAGACATTGAGTTGCTGGAGCGAGTTCAGAGAAGGGCAACGCAGCTGGTGAAGGGTCTGGAGAACAAGGCCTGTGAGCAGAGGCTGAGAGAACTGGGATTGTATAATCTGGGAAAGAGGAGGCTGAGGGAAGGCTTTACCACTTCCTACAACTACCTGATAGGAGGTTGTAGTGAGATGGGTGAAGCCTCCTCTCTCAAGTAAATAATGACAGGACTAGAGAAAATGGGCTGAAGTTGCACCAGGGGAGGTTTAGACTGGATAGGATGAAGAACTTCTACTGAAAGAGTAGTCAGGTGCTGGAATGGGCTGCCCAGGGAGGTGGTGGAGTCACCATCCCTGAAGGTATCCAAAAATTATGTAGATAAGGCACTTCAGGACATGCTCTATTGTGATGGTGAGGCATTGGGGGTTTTTTGTTGGGTTGTGGTTTGCAGTGGTGGGCCCCGGGTGCTGATTGGCGTTTGGATGTGCTGAACTTACAGGTCTTTTCCACCCATGATAATTCTGTGATTCCATCTGCAGCGCGGTGCTGCTGTTCAGCTGGTAACTGCAGTGGAGGGACCCATTATAGCATGAGAGGGCCTCTTGGTGTGAGTAATGTGTTTCACTTACTAAGTATTTTCAAGTTTTTATTTAGATAATGGTAACGTAGAAGTATTTAGGGATGTTGTGCCTCTTACTCTCATTATCGTGTATAGCACTTCCTTACAGGCACCTCACTAGTTTATTCAATGATGGAAAATTAATTTTATAAGTAGATATCGTCCAAAGGACATACTCCACATGGAAATCTGCACAATTCCACAGTACTATTCAGAATCTGTGGGCTAAATAATGTTATCAGGGTGCAGCTCCTCTATTTCAGCCCAACCAAATAACCTTCTGACTTCTCCAAAAATTGCAAGAAAGAGTTGTGAAAAAGTACTTAGTCTTGAGCCATACAAGATAAGAAAGGTAAAACTGTAGACAGAGGTAAAATTGTTGAGATGAAATCAGCAGTTTAAAGTTTCAAGAAGAAAAACAAGAGAGAAAATCCTCCAAGAGTAAGGAGGATAGAAAGAGCAACACTAAGGACTAACAGCCTGTTGCAAGAGGCAACATAGCTTAATAGAATAATAGAATTGTTCTGGTTGTAAGAGACCTTCAAGATCATCGAGTCCAACCATTAACCCAACACTGCCAGGTCACCACTAAACCATGTCCCTCAGCACCACATCCACAAGTCTTTTAAATACCTCCAGGAATGGTGATTCCACCACTTCCTTGCGTAGCCTGTTCCAGTGCTTTACAACTCTTTTCTGGGAAAAAAATCTTCACTATGTCCAATCTAAACCTCCCCTGATGCAACTTGAGGCCATTTCTCTTGTCCTACTGCTTTCTACTTGGGTGAACAGATGGATCCCCACCTTGCTACAACCTCCTTTCAGGCAGTTGTAGAGAATGAGGTCTTCCCACAGCCTTCTTTTCTCCAGGCTGAACAACCCCAGTTCCCTCAGCTGCTCCTCATAGAGCGTGTTCTCTGGACCCTCACCAGATTCATTGCCCTTCTTTGGAGACACTCCAGCACCTCAATGCCCTTCCTGTAGTGAGGGGCCACAGTGAGCGAATGCAGTATTACAGGTGCAGCCTCACCACTTCCGAGTACAGGGGGATGATCAGTTCCCTAGTCCTTCTGGCCACACTCTGATACAAGCCAGGGTGCTCTTGGCCCTCTTGGCCACCCAGGCATACTGGTGGCTCATATTCAACCAGCTGTTGATCAGCACTCCCAGGTCCTTTTCTGTCAGGCAGCTTTCCAGCCACTCCTCCCCAAGCCTGTAGTGTTACCTGAGGTTGTTGTGACCCAAGTGCAGGACCCAGCAATTGGCTTTGTTGAACCTCATACCACTGGCCTCAGCCTCTTGATCCACCCTGTCCAGTTCCTTCTGTAGAGCCTCCTTACCTTAAAGCAGATCAACACTAATACCCAGCTTGATGTTGTCTGCAAACTTATGGAGAGTGCCCTCAATCCCCCTCATCTAGATCATTGATAAAGATATTAAACAGAACTGGCCCCAGTACTTGCCCTAGGGAACTCCACTTTTGACTGGCCACCAACTGGGTTTAACTTTATTTACCACCACCCTTTGGGCCTGGCCATTGAGCCAGTTTTTCATTCAGCAAAGTGTACACCCAAGACATAAGCAGACAGTTTCTCCAGGAGAATGCTGTGGGAAACTGTCAAAGGCTTTACTGAAGTCTAGGTAGACAATATCCACAGCCTTTCTCTCATCCACTAAGTGGATCACCTTGTCAGAGAAGGAGACCAGGTTAGTCAAGCAGGATCTGCCTTTCATAAACCCATGCTGACTGGGCCTGATCACCTGGTTGCCCTGTATGTGCTGCATGATGGCATGCAAGATGATCCACTCCAGAACCTTCCCTGGCATCAAGGTCAGACTGACAGGTCTGTAGCTCCCTGGATCCTCCTTCCAGTCCTTGTAGATGGGCATCACATTTGCCAGCCTCCAGTCAACTGGGACCTCCCTAGTTAGCCAGGACTGCTGGTGAACAACAGAAGGTGGCTTAGCGACACTTCTGCCAGCTCCCTCAGTACCCTTGGGTGGATCACATCCAGCCCTGTAGATTTGTTTGCATCTATGTGGTGCAGCAGGTCAATAATCATTTATTTCTGCTTGAATTATGGGGGTTTCACTATGCTCCTTCTCCCTGTCTTCCAGCTCACGTTGCTGGGTACCCCAAGAACAACTGGTCTTGCTATTCAAGACTGAAGCAAAGAAGGCATTCAGTACCTCAGCCTTTTCCTCACTGTTTGTCACTATGTTTTTCCCCACATCCAGTGGAGGATGGATATTCTCCTTAGCCCTCCTCCTGTTGCCAATGTATTCATAGAAACATTTTTTATTGTCTTTTATGACAGTAGCCAGGTTAAGTTCTAGTTGGGCTTTGGGCATTCTGATTTTCTCCCTGCATAACCTCATGACATCCCTGTAGTCCTCCTGAGTTTCCTGCCCCTTCTTCTGAAAGTCATAAACGCCTTTTTTTCCCCAAGTTCCAGCCGAAGGTCTCTGTTCAGCCAGGATGATCTTCTTCCCCACTGTTTCATCTTTCAGCTCATGGGGATGGCCTCCTCCTGCGTCTTTAAGATTTTCTTCTTGAAGAATGTCCAGCCTTCCTGACTCCTTTGCCCTTCAGGACTGCCTCCCAAGGGACTCTGTCAACCAGGCTCCTAAACAGGCCAAAATCTGCCCTCCAAAAGTCCAAGGTGGCAGTTCTGCTGCCTCCACTCCTTATTTCTCCAGGAATCAAAAACTATCATTTTGTGATCAATATGCCCAAAATGGCCTCCAACCCTCACATCACCCACAAATCCTTCTCTGTTCACAAACAACAGGTACCTGGAGGGCACCTTCCCTAGCTGGCTCACTCACCAACCGTGTCAGGAAATTATCTTCCACACACTCCAGGAACCTCCTAGACTGTTTCCTTTCTGCTGTATTATATTTACAACAGACATCTGGTAAGTTGAGGACCCCCATTAGAACAAGAGGTAGTGATTGCAAGACTTCTTCCCACTGCTTAATAGAGTATTTCATTTTTCTTGATCCTGACTGGGCAGTCTCTAACAGCTTTTTTGACCTTCCCCCTGATTCTTACTCATAAACACTCAGCCCTATTGTCACCATCATTAAGCTTCAGACAAAACACTCCCTAACAGAGAGGGCTACCCCACTGCCTCTCCTTCCTGGCCTATCTGTTCTGAAGAATTTATAGCCATCCAGTGCAGCATTCCAGTTGTGAGAGTCATCCCACTATGTTTCCATGATGGTAACTATGTCATAGTTTTCCTGCTGTATAATGACTTCCAGCACCTTCTTTTTGTTGCCCATGCTGAGAGCATTGAGGTAGACGCTCTTCAGCTGGACTCTTGATCCCACCCCCTTTTTAAGGGGAGAAACCCTAATTCCTATGTGACTTCAGGTGCTTCTGGGGTTTTTACACATCCATAACCCCTGTGTCTTTGCTGCCATGTGGATCTCCATCCCCTACCAGGATGGCAGACTGATGGACCTTGCTAGCACACCATCCCTCAAATGTTGGTGTGCTGCCCCAAGGCTTATCTCTAGTGAGCCTGGTTTTATCCCTTTCCCCCTTTCAAATCTAGTTTAAAGCACTTTTGATGAGCCCTGACATCTCCTGTGCAAAAATCCTTTTCCCTCTTTTTGACAGGTGTACCCCATCTATTGCCAGCAAGGACTCCTGTTATATAAAATGACCCATGATCAAAAAACCCAAAATTCTGCCAGGCTCAGAGCCAGGTATCGATCTAGTGGCTCTTGCTGTTTATTTCCTCATCATTCCCTGCAACTGGAAGGATAAAGGAGAAAAATACTTGTGCTCCTGATCCTTTAACCTGTTGTCCCAAGGCCAGGCCTGAAGTCAGTCTTGATTGCCCTCAGATTTCTCATTGTGAGTTCGTTGCTGCCTACCTGAAAAACCCCAGTAATGAATAAATAATCTGAGGGCCATACCAGGGTAGGAAACTTTCTCTTCTCATCTTTAACCTGGGCCCCAGGTAGCATTATTTTGTAATAACATACTAGTAGCATTATATAGTAATAACAATTATAATGTTATAGTTACTAAGGCTACAGTGTGCTTGAGTATTGCATAATGAATGACAGTGTTTTCTTTAGAGGGAAGCCAAAAGACAAACTGGTGGATGAGGAAAGCCAAACAGATTTACAAAAAGACAAGATCACGTAACCATAATCTGGGCTGGATCTCTGCTTTCCTGGGGAATCCTGAAGGTGCAGTTTCTCCACTACTTCATTTTAAAGGATTGCTGTCTGTAGGATAGAAACATGTCTTTAATAAATTTGTGTTCTCTGGTAGTAAACTTACTGACCCTATCATGTGTAGTGATACTCAAAAGATTAAGTGATATTAGTGATAATAGGAACATGGATGCTGTAAAAGCTGCTGGACTCAGACTGGTGGCAAGTTTAAGTATCAGTAGTCAATTACTTGCTGATTAAACCTATGTTCTTAAGCACAAGATCTGATAGTTTTCTGAGTGGTTAGCCTATCTGGTGCAGCTGTAATGGTAAAATTCACACGGATGCCTTTGGTGGTTGTAGACCTTTGATGTGTACTTCAGTATTTCTCTGAGATATATTCTTATTAATCTGCCAATTTTGGAAATAAATATTCTTCCATCAAAAGCTAAGAACTGCCAACCTCTGGGATCAAACTCCGCACAGCGCTTCTGTCTCTGTTAAGCCTGAATGTGACTAGCACTGCTGTAATATTTACTGACAGCACAATAAATTCACCAGAAGGCAGACAGTTAAAAATAAAGAGTGATGTCATGCTCTGCCTGTCACTTCCTATCACTGAGGATGGCACAAGACTGTTCTTTTTATGCATAAGGAAGCATCACAAATTACAAGATTTTTATTCTGAAGAATCTTTCTTAGACTATAACAGGCAGAAAAACTGAGATTAAAACAGTTTTATTTTTTCTTGATAATTTGGTATTTAACCGAAGTGACCATGTTGGTATTAAATATCAGTAATCAAGAGCTTGGGTTGTTTTTTTTTCCCTATATGAAGTATCTGCAAGTGTGATTATTAAAAAATGGATAGTTACTCAAAGCATAAAAACTGTGTATTCAACTTATACATTGTTACAGATGGGATGCATTTTTCTTGAACGAGGAGCCTGAATTTTTCCAGGGAATTTAAAAATAACAATAGAAATAAATCAGTTCTCAAGTATCCCTTTAAGAAAAGAGCCCATGAGAAGAACACAGACTATCCGACTGAGTTCATGTGTACTGGCAACCTGTTCTCAACCACAGGCAGCATCAAACACATCAGAGGAAAATGCTGTACCTCACTCAATATATATGTACCAGAGGCTACCACACTAGATGCCCTTTTAATCCTTTCACACCTCTAAGAGAGAAGTTTATAAAACTACCATGCAGTTGAAAAACAAAAAGTACATTTGTGACCATTCTTTGAATCTTTTTTTCAGTTTTTCATCCCACTTTTGATTTTATGTTGTGTGTTTTTATTTTTAAATTCTCAGATAGTTCTGTAGCTGAATGGAAAATGAAAAATTAATTTTGCTAGTTACCTAGCATCAAAAGAGTGACTGATCTATTGAAAATTCCCTTTAGGGCAGGGAGAATAGGCATATTTGGTATTAACTTGTTTTGCTATAAGATACTACTAAGCTTTCTCTGTTGCCTTTGCCATTAAGAAAAGCAGGAATTGGAGTATTAGTCCAGATGCACAGGTAATCTCAGTGAAGTAAGAGTCTTTGTTTAGTAATGGGTGTCCAGCTTGAGAATTTTTGAGAAGAGGCAAGTGGGTTTTGCTACATGATCATCTGGGAATGACCAGAGGTCGACAGCAGAGGCAAATCAGAAGTGGTCTTATACAGCAGCAGCACGGGTTTATATTTGATTCTATCTGCATTTTCTACCACTGACACTGTTTTTCTCTGATTTTTGTTGCTGTTTTTTCATAATTTATGGCAGTCTAAAGGGATACTCTAGCAAATTCATGTATAGTTAGGATTCAGGGAATTGAGTCCTCTCTTCCTGATTACTGGTTTCCCAGTAAATACAATGAGAGCATTGACCCATTTGTTCTTTATCTCATCAGCACCAGGCAGAACAAGAGAACATAGCATTAGCAGGAACTGATTATGAGCCAAGCAAAAATGACTGTCCTGCAACTGCGTGAAGACAAACTCAAGAAAGATGGACATTTAGATCAGTGTTGCCTTTCAGTGATTTCTGGTTGTTCTGTTAGTTAATTTACTTTGTTTCTGTGTTACTGGTTTCAACTGATCTTTTAGTGGCTCCGGAAGTATTTACAAATACATGGAAGGCTTTTGCTTAATTCCAGGCTGTGATCAGAGTGTTACTGAACACTTGCATCTTTTCAAGGCTAGGTGGCTGCAGTGCTTTATTTAAAGGAGTTTTTGTCAAGTCCTTACATGGATGAAGTTTATGGAAAGTGCAACTAGCTCATGTTTACAGTCTTACACACCAGCCCAGACAGGTCACTAGCTCCTTGTCAGGTAACCTTCATTTCAAAGACATTACATTTCAATTCTGTCTGTGGCTTGGTATACATGATTTCCATAATTTTCCTGTCTGATTGTTGTATCTCGATTAGCAGGTTACTTTGGCTTGGAAGTGCACAGAAGGAGCCAGCATATTCCAGAATAAGGCAACTTTGCATTGGTATTAATTTTTACAGCAATTACAGGTGCTTTTTTACTTCATTTTTACTCAGGGTTCGATTCCTCACGCTCTTCACAGTGGCAATACTAATTGAGAGAACTGACACCCTCATTCTTTCCTGTAACCCTGGCTTCAGTTCATCCCCCTTGCCAGAGCAAGGGTGTAAGAACTCTCCAGAGTGAACATCAGATAGCTGATCAGATTTAATAAAGATGTCCCATAGCTTTTCTAAGCCGTATCAGTTACTGATGGTTTGACTGGTCCCACAAAAAGCTACCAGAAACACAGGAGAAACAAAAGGCATGTGATAGAAGGGGTATGAATACCTTGAGCTGGTATTGCTGTCAGGTTGTTTGACTGGTTGGTTGGTTTGTGAAAGGTTGCACTTTGCACCTAGGCCTTTTCACTCCAGCAGTCACAGAAACAACTGTAGTGGCTCCAGTGAGGAGGAGTTGAACCCACAGTCAGAAGAGACTGAGTGGAATGGAGAGGTGGCTCATCTTGGTCTGGCTTTGCTGGCACATCGGAATCACTCAAGGCAAACATTATCCCCCCCAGCCCTGAAAAAAATGTGGGTGAATGTTTAGCCACTTGAAAGGCAAGGATTATGTTAGCTGTATTAGAGGGTCTGTATTATGATGATAAATGGTCACAGAGAGCTTGTACAAAAAAAAAGTTGCATACTAATACATGTAGTTACCACAACCATTTTGCTGGATTAACTACATATAAATTGATGTCACTTTAGACCTTTGTACCTGTTCATTGGAGTCCTTTTTCAACTTACTGAACAAACCCAGATAATTCCCTATACTCCAGTAGGGTTTTCCATACTCGGTGAAGACCTCCCATGAAGAATTGCCCTCAAAGAGAACAGTCATTTTCTTTAGGTGCTTTGATATCTTAAAACTTACTCTGGTTAGACTTTTTGTTGTTGTTTGAGGTGTGCCATCTGCATGATGAGTTTATTTGGCTTTATAGTATACCAAATAAAGTCTTCTGTTTGCTTTTGCATCTGTTGTAAATCAGTACCTACAAAAAATTTTCAGTAAATACTGGTTCTGGTTTTAGAAGTGTTGACTGAATGTAAAGGATTAATTTACTCTCACAAATACAAATACAAATAAAGATGTCCAGAGACAAAGCAATTCTTTGCAAACAGCAGGTTTAGTACAGCTTCCACCAGTTCATGGAGTTTACCCTGCCTTTTACTATCACCTAGGGAGGTGATCAAAGTGTGCACTGATGGGACTGAGGTAAATTATGTGACTGAATGACCAGTAAGCCTCACCTAAGGGACCAGGATAACTGAAGTACACTGGGTCACCCACCTATCCAAGAAGACTTCTTTGCAGTGTAGCAAAAAAGGGACGCACTTAGAAATCCCTGCTTTCCACAGTGTTTGTTATTTGATGATCTGAAGTTTTATTTACATTCTGCTTGGCAAATATAAGTACACACTCTGATAGCTGAAAAACATTAAATCCAGGACTTCTGAATTGCAGCACCACCTGAACATACCTTGGGAATGTGTATTCTTAGTCTGATTTTTATGAAGCATACCGATAAAGCTTCTTAAATTATCTTTCTCTAGTATTTCTTATCACAAAAAAAAATTAGTGATCCTGAGGTTTGATATGGGCACAGTGTGTATTAAAGACACAAGGAGGGAAAGAGGAATTTTTATTTTTAACCTGTGAATATTCCAGAAACTGGACAAACTATAGACCAAAGGAGATCGTGAAGTAACTTAGTTGTTCAACTTGGGTCTGATACAGATCTGTGTTGATTTTTCCCTAAGAAGTTCTATGCTTCCTTATCTGTTAAAAGATTTTTCTAAAGAAGCTGCTTTAAAGTGAGAAGAGTTCCATTCAGTGTGTTTGGGAATTTTATTTAGCTTTATCAGTTATTTTGAAATTTTCCAATTTAAGTCATGTCATGCTGAAATCTCTTTTATGTCTGACTGAATGCTTCCCTGAAAACAGGGAAGAAGGAATTCAGTCAATACTTTAGTACTGGGAACCTCAGTTTAAGATAGAAACCCACTTCCACCTGCATATTGAAGCGTATTATTTCCTATTTTATTCCCATACTGCTATCCACAATGCTAAAAAATGGAATCCCTCTACTTATTGCTTCTGAGAGAGATTTCTCAAACAAATCTTTGAAGACAATTCTCAGCATGATGCATAATCCAGTCTTCAGTAAAGCTCTGATTTAATCTGCAAATTCAGAAATATTTGTGGCAACTAGGAAATTATCTTAATGCATCTGTATGTGAACAAGAGTCAACATAATAATCCCACTTCACCTCTTTGAGGATCTTACACAACAAATATAAGACCCATTGGTTTTGTGACATAAGGCTGCAAGTGCTATCATGTTTTTCTTTCTGAATTCCCTGCCACTCCCCAAATGCAAACAGAGTACCAGTTATTAACTTGAAATCAGACCATAGATAAAATTTTGTGGGCATCATGATCTTCTTCTAGTGTTTTTTTCTTACACTACATCAACATGTTTCTTTACATTGTGTTTGCTGTATTTACTCTGTATCAATCAATGTTTTGGGGTTTTTTTACTAAGTTTGTGTTACGAAGATCTAAGGTGAGGCTAACAAGTGAAAAACAAGGATATTCAACTGTATTAAACTATAAGCACATTAAAAGAAAAAAAAACTAAACACAAAGCAGAGCAAGACAAATGGCTCTTAGTTTTTGCTAAAAAAATTACTATTTTTTTTTTCCTATATTTTAAATATGGGAACTGTTATATATATATATGTATAAAACTGTTGAGGGGCTGACCTTAAAACATATAAAACATATAAAGTCCCATTGACTTCAGTAACATTTATCCAGAAAAGGATATATGGGAATGAAATAATAGGAAAGAATCCAAGACTTTAGACAAAAGTCTCCATTTGAAATGGATCAAAAATTTTCTGGCTTGAGGTGTGATCCAGTGAAAGTCAAAAAGGAAATTCCCAAGGGAAGGTTTTTGTAATTACCTACTCTTATCTACTACATGGGTCTTGTTTGTTTGTTCTACATCTTACTCTGAAATATCTCATGAAAGCCAAATTTAGAGACACTGTTTTATATGTGTATTCATATTGCTGATCAGGGGAAAATAGACTTATTCTTTACTTTCTTCATTTGCCATAAAAGATGATGTTTAATTTGATTTAGGAATAAACCAGTATGGATTATTGTAACACATTGCAGAAAAATGCCTGTTGTAACAGGAGTAATGTCCACTACAAAGGACTTGGTTTACACCTAATGCAGTAGTACCCCTTAATGGATGGAAAGAACGTCTGGGGTTAGACTAGTTCACAGAGCAGGATATAGTTAAGAGAAATAATGCTGTATTGTTTTAATTAGTTTTGCATTATTCCTAAGTAGTATGCTTTATGTACAGCAATACACAAAATTAATCACACTCTTTAATACAGGTCTTCTGAGCCTTTTCATTTTCATTTGTACATATCACCATTTACCTGGGAGCTTACATATACATGCATTAAAGAAAGAAGAAAAGGCTTCAATGATACCTACATATGACCACCTGTGTTAGAGTTCAACTGGAAATTTCTAAATCAAGTTAGAGAGCCCTTTTGTGTGTCTCTTCTTTCCACAGCATCAATAATATGGGGGCAGCGTGTGGGACACAGATGAATTTTGAACAATCACATTTGCTAATTATATATAGAGAAACAGTGTCTAAATATGTGTCAGGTTGCTCTGGGGGCTACCGAAATAGACTACTAAAGAGGTCCCAAAATATTTAAAGAAGTACTACCTCTATGTACTAAAAGTTCATTTTTAGATTGTATAATAAGGACATGATTAAGCTTCAAATCTCCAGCATTATAACACAGATTTACTGAGACTCCGTGAAGACAGAGTTCTTTCTTTATGTCTTTGGGGTCAAGATTAAGCTACCACACTCATCTGTATACATAATATAATGTAAAAACAGCGTTCTTGAGCATCAGTTCAGGAACTTTATAGGGACTAACATACTTTTTGGCTAAAACTTAATGCTCAAAGTCATCAAGATTTCTTTAGTTCATAAACATTTTTTTCAGGATGACTCATATTTTTCTAATGTGGAATTTATTTCTCCACAGAAGGCTATAATGATGAGTGATAACAACTGATAAATTTCTCATGCACAAAACTGCTAGCACCTATTTCCAGTAAGTTATGATAAAAATTGCTCTGAGCACTTTTCTGTGGGACCAGACCTCAGCATCTAACAGGTGCCTTGAGATGACGTTCTCTGCTGTACCTATAAGTAGGAGAACTTTCAGCCTAGTGGAGGATGAAGACTGTAAAAAACATCATCACTGAGTTACTCCAGAGGAAATGTCTGTTGATGGCTTGTCTGAAGTATGACAGGCAAACTTCTTTTGCCAGGAGAACTGCCAGACTCTCTTCAACAGTTTGTGACATGGGCCAACTTCACCCTGATGTAAAATCTCTTATATAAAAGTCTGTAGAAAGGATCTCTGCAGTGCATCTCTTTGTAGCGCAGGGAAATTGATCTCTTACTCCACCAGGAACTGAGATTTTTAGATTTCTGCAAGCTGCTCCTGCACTTTTTCACCTTTTGTTCAGACATCATAATGAGCACGAGAAGTTATTTGTTGTTCTTTAATACCTTAACCTATTTGGAATATGTGTAATAATTAATTGCTACAATGATGTGGTGTTTTCTTAATTTTCTTACAGTCCTGTGGGATGTACCCTACTCTGTCTTTGGACACAGGGCAGAGAAGCAGAGCTACAGCCTGTTCACACAGGAGCCAGAAGAAGAACACTGACCTCAGAATCTGTTCTCCCTCTCTCTCTCAGTGCTGAAACATGATGGACCAGTGATCTCCACTAGCAGACTGCAGCATACTCTGCATGGATATTCTCATTAAATTAACTTTTTACAGTTCAGATTGTTGTAGGTACCAGTAAGAAAGCAAGATATATTTTTCTCTTTTTAGTAGAGAACATTGTCTTTTTTTTTTTTTTTTTTTCTATATGGGTTCCTATGTAGTTCAGGCTCTTCACCATTTCCTAATACAGCTTAGAAGATGGAGTGGAAAGTAGTGCTGCAATTTTTAAAACAGTAGTTACACCTTTTGCTAAAATTAAATCTTTTTTTTTATTTTTTTTTTTTTTAAATGTGTTTTGTCTTTCTGAGGCATAAATG
>WTSP01006771.1:20893-44423 GCA_025331215.1 Actenoides lindsayi | reverse complement strand
AAAAAAATATATATATATTATGAAGAACTTACAAAAAAAGAGATGTATTTACATGTCAGATTTGCTTTACACTTTTCATGTTTTAAAGCATAAACCAATGAAACCACTGCTTATAGGAATGCTCAAAGTCAAAACAATATATAGTGTTGAATACTTAAACATTGTGTCCAAATGTATATGAAGAAAAAATGCATTTAGGAGGCTGTGGAAACATGTATTGATTTCTCTTTTAAAATTTCATATTTTTTAAAAAAAGAATTTTTCACATTCTGAGCCTTATTAAGATAAAATCAAGGTATGGAGTTGGAGCTTTGGTGAATTTTTTAGATGAAAGGTCCAAAAGGAAATGAGGTTTCAATAGGTCTAAAGTACATATTTTTTATGAATATTGTAACTCTCAACTGACTTAGACTATGGAGAATGTAATGCAATAACCTGACTAAACTAAACATTATAGATTCATTTTGTGCGTATATGTATGTGTTGTTTTCTGTTTTGTTTCTCTCCTGTTCAGGCATTCCCATTTGCCCTAAGGCTATCCCCAACATGTACAAGATTTATGCTTGTTTTCATTGTATAAAACCACTGTTCTGCTGAATTGCAAAACAATCCTTGCATTATTTTAGACACACTGCACAGAGAAACAGAAGAAGCTAACACATAAAAGAAATATTTATGGTTTTGATACAAAAGTACATAAGTAGAATCCAGTGCTAGATGGGTGTGCACTTATACTTAAGTGGAAAGGTGCTTATTTATCTCAGCCTTATAGGAAAATCTTTAGATGAGTAGCTCAGCCTCAGAAAATGAACCTGCTGAAACCTAGGTCAGAGAAGATAAATTACATTTAAAGAATCTTAGATATTCAGAGAGAATTCAGTGAGGTAAGCAGATTAAGGATTTGTGGGCAAAAGGGAAACATATAAAGGTCACTGCAGGTAGAAAAACATGAAACAAAGAAGCAAAATAATGAAACAGAAGACGATAATTTGTTACAAAAGCCATGCACAAGTGATGAGATCTTAAATTCTGTAAGACTACAGAGGACATATAAGAACAATATAGCACTGCAACACAGCAAATACAGTGTTCTCACAGCTGTTGTCCCACTACAGGTCTTTTTCTAACAGCAACAAAACTACTAATGGCTTTTCAACTTTGACTGCAGGTGCTTAGAAAGGTGCATGTAGAAAAAGATAGCAGGGGAAAATACCAGGAAGTCTGTATACACAATTCTTTTAACTGAATTTTTATCTGGAATAATGTAACAATTTGAAAGTAAAGTGTTAATATCATTGTAATTAGATTAATGTTGTATTTTGATTACACTGTTAAAACATTCCTTAGACTATCTATAAATTCTTCTGTCTGCATAACAGATGTGTTCCCTTTTTGCTCATGAAATTTTGATTGTGACAAAAGTTGATTCAGGTACATGAGTAGAGTCTCTCATTGTACATACAAGTATGTGCAAGTCTTGTATAGACTGAAAGTGAGTGTGATTGGTCATTAAACTCTCAGAATCACAACATAAATCTGCCAGAGAATAATGGACTTCTACAATTCTATGGGAGTTATAAAGCAAAGCCATTTATTACTCTCACCCAAGTGGTTTATATACTCTTCATGCCTTATCACACTCCTAAAGGTTACATTTCATTGGTTAAATGCTGCTGTTCACACGGTCTAAGCTAACATCAAACTGGCTATCTAAATGTCATCACGTTGCCATCTTCCTCCGGCTTCTCTTGCAGGTGTTCCTCAATCTTCTGTTGCTTCACTTCTTCATTAAACAGCCTCTTTCAGCAGTTGTGCTCGTTCAAGGCTGTATGCAGCCAACTCATGCCATCGCTACATAGTTTTGCTCAAAACAATGTCCGTTGGCTTCCAGAAAGTTTCCCACATAGAGGGAAAAGAGCAGGCTACTAGAAAAATGACATCTAGAATGCTACTACAACAGATATAGGCAGCTTTGTATCTTAAAGGCTATATCACTCCTCATAAAAGTCTATGGATGAGCACTTGAGAAACTGAAGTAGTTCTCATTTAGGATTTTTTTTTTTCCATATTCTTCCCTCAGAGATGAGATAAAACAAGGTCTGCAAGTTGAAGGACTGAAAACAAGGACTGAAGTTGCATAACACTGCTGTTATTCTTGATAGACTTGCAGCATTTGAATTTTTACTGTGACTAAATACTCATCCTTAACTGGTAGATCTTAATAACAGTTGGAAACACCACTGGCATCAGTCTTTGTTCACTATGGCCTTGGATCTCAACAGGAGCTCAGGTAGTCTTTTTCACAGATGTGTCTCTTCTCACCAGTCTCCTGAACTATCTGCTGCTTGGGCTAGGAACATTATTGTATACAGGTGAGGAAAGGCTGCATGTCATATTATTGTGGTGTTCTTCATACATATTTGATCCATCAAGCTGAACTTCAAGACAGTAATGTTGCTAAAAGAGAAACTGTAAACACTGAAGGATGAACAGCAGAGTTCTGGATTCACCCTGAGTGCATTTTGCATTCTAACACAGTATAACCTCAGGAAGTTTGTCTATCTTATGCTTTCATATTTAACTGCAGGGAGAGCTTGTTCTCGCTTTCTCATGGGATACTTTTGTGAACTGTGTTGTGTGGTTTATATAGCTGCTTTGCCCTGGCTAAAAGTTTTCTGTAGTTCTACCAATAATTTTTTTTTCAAAATAGGAGTCTCCTGCAAAATAGCCAAACTGAAGAATTCAAGCATATTTCTGATGAATCAGATTAGGAAGTTGGGTTTAGGATGTAATATTCACAGACTGATGTCTAGAATACTTTGTGTATATATAGACATACACATAATGTTATATAATTCATGTGTAGAGAAGTTCTGAAAAGTGAAGGAGGAATAAGAATCTATATGTGAAGCATTGGCTCATATTTGAATAGAAGCACTGAATCTGTATTTGAAGATTGTTTTCTTGTGGTTTTTTTTCAAGGCAAGAATCCCTTCGAAGGTTTAATTAGGCTTCAGAAGATTCTTCTGAAGGGTTTGTGGGGTTTTTTTGTATTGTTATTCTCATCTGACATGTAGGAAAGCAAAGGGGTAATTCATTGCGGGGCATACTCATATCACAGAGAAATTCAGAGAAAGGTAGAATAATCAAGCCTTGATATTACCTCTGGTTAATCTGAATATTTAAAAACTTAAAATTCTATATCTTCATAGTGCTTAGCAAATAACCTGCATATTTTTACCCCCTCTTGCTTTCAAAACTTGCATTAATGTCATTGTAAACTGTTGTAGATTATTCAAATCTTACTGCCTATCGACATGATCTGGTGAAGGTATCTAATCACCTACATGTAGATTAAGAGAAGGGACAGTTTGTAAAACTGGCATCAAACTTTATTGGATCTTACACAATCAGATAACATTTATGTGGTACAAAATCAGACTCAGCAAATTACCAAAAAGAACAGATGCCTGTTTTGTAATCTTGTTAATACACAACCTTACTGGTCTTGTAACAGCCCAGAGGAGAACATGTTAACTTCTAAAAGTCTGCTACAAGGTGAAAACACTAATAGAAAAAAAAAAAAAAAAAGATGTTAACAGCAAATTAGAATGGAAATAACTTACCTCAAAGCATTAGTTAGCTGAAACAGATATTCTAAATGAATAAGAGTTGAATTATGAAGCTGTTTAAAGTTCTGCTAGTATCTTACACAAATATACAAATTTCTCCTGCTGAAATTTGTAGTGTGTCTGTGTAAGAGTTCTGAAAGGGTTTAGAGCAAGTTTGGAAACGTTGCACAGCAGGAGTTGGCAGTATCTCAATTCCTTCCAAACTGGGGGGATAAAAATAGGTTTCACATGTTCTATTTACTGCATGAGGAGCAACACTAAAGATCCTTGGTCTGCAGTGGCAGATCGGTTCCTTTAGGCAGCAATGTATAAATATTCTCTGATAGTTCCAGGTAATTCTCTCTTACCTGTCCTTGAGGAACTGAGCAGCTGAAGTTATTAACAGGAGAAGGAGGGATAAAGGACTCGCAAGAAGATGCTTAGCCTAAAGAGGATGGCAAAAACCTCCTAAGAAAGCAGTGAACTGTCATCAATATGGGGAATGGGGGAAGTTTTGTAATTATTCTGAAATGTCAAAATCACCAATGTAGATAAAGAAAGACTCTTTAATGCCAGGGGTGAGAAAATTATTTGCATTAAATATACAGTCTCAGCATAAAATCTTAGCTCTGCAGAATACCAGTTTTGCTAGATTAAGATTCTAAATTTATGAAAACAGCAGATTTCTTTCTCTTAGTTACTTATTTTATATGTTAATTACATTTTTTTTATCAGGAATTGAGAAAAGCAAAATCACTGTCAGCCTATGGAAAATGTTGGAAGTAGGAGCACCATGATAAGAGTCCTTATCAGATGCTGGCCATTGAAGAAGTGAGCTTGACCCTCGTGATTCCTCAGCTTTATACTGAGTATGGTGCATATGGGATGGAATATCTCATTGCACACAATTTAGGGTCACCTGTCCTGTCTGCTCCTCTACACAGGTGCGGCCTTTCACTTTCTGCACCCCTAGTGTGGTACACAAGATTTAGCAGTGACCTTGGTCTGCACACCAATCCTTAGTAGTAGCTCTAAACAGCGAGCGTTACCACTGCTAGAAGCAGACACTGTCTGCAAAATCATGCAGTTAACTCCATAAAGCGCAGTGATTTAGAAGAGACTGAGGTGAAAAGTAAAATCACTGAACAGTTAGTTCTGTTCTAACTCAAACCACGATGTTAGGAGGTAAAAAAGGGCCAAAAGCTGGTCAAAGTTGGGAGACTACACTGGGAATTTATCACTGTATGCTTTCATAGAACAGGTGCTTTGCACTCATCTCATTATATGCTTTTCCATGGATTTATTTTATGGCAATGGGTTTGTTATTATGCAATGTATTTGGCTTCCCAAACTTACTTATGCCAAAGACCCAAAGATGAGAGAGGTAACTAATGAAGTTCCTGGCTTTCAGTGTTTTCCTGCATGCTTTGTAATAAGAGTTGTGCACCACCTACAAAAACAACAGTCCTCAAAATAACAGAGCCTTCCTGGAAGCAAAATTCCAGCTATTTGAAAGAAATGCAGAAATAAAACTCGCATAACAAATCCAGTGCAAAGAAAGAGCCGTGTGGTGTAAAAAGCTGTGCAGTGAGTCTGGAACTTTGGGTTAGGGCTTTCACCCAAGCCATGAAGAGAATATTGCAGCAAGGCAGGCTCTGTCCTGTGGTTCTTCTAGGCAGCAAATGACCATTAACTGGGGAGCCCTTCAGGTGGCAGTAGTGATCACAGTGGCCTCCCCAGACAGGACTTTCTCCTGAGCTTTGGTTTCTTCTACACGTTTGTGTCATGGAGTTATTTTTGTTTGGTTTACTGCTTACGGTTAATGAATGCTCTCCCTTTACAAATGCCTAGTGACATTCATATTCATAGTTACCTTAAAAATGTTAAAAGCTGATGATATTTGGAATGGAGAAAACAAAAATGTCAAAGCTTAGTTCCAAAACTCCTGTCAAATCTTAGTTCCAAAACTCAGCATGTGGTTTTTAAGGATTTCCAGAGTAAATGTTGGAGTGAAATGAGCAACATTTTGAAGATTTGTGACTGCAGGTTCACAAGAGATGGTCACTTAAGATAAGCTCACAAGGTTGTCTTGTATATTGATTTTTGCTAAGTCTGAATTGCTCTGCTTTGTTGGATTTGTGCTGGCTATTTAATATTACCTTAATATACTAGAAAGGTAATGCAGTTTGGTTTGTGCTTGGTTTTGGTTTGTTTGCTGTTTTTTTTTTTAGCCATTTTGGGTTAGTATTTAAAGCACTCTGTTTCACAGATGGTTTAAGCTTGTAAAAGCAGTTATGTATTTACTGTATGGTTCTGTTGATAGTCTGCTTGTTGTCAAGGACCACAGATGGTGAATGCTACTTACTTTTCACTACTTTGGAATCCAGATTTTTCCATCTTTTTTCCTGTATTGTTTGCAAATCCTCAATTAAATGTTATTGTTGAGTCTTCAGTGATCACTCTATGTATAATTTAAAAATTGAACTTGTGTTCTCAAGCTTGCCTGACATTTCTGAATTGAGGATATTTTTGATGTTTTGCTATAGGGAGGTGTGAGTGGAACAGACTTGTTGCCACGTGTTTTGGAGAATGGGTCACTAATTCTTTGAGATGTAGAGGTATTCACCTGACAGGGAGTCAGGGAGTGAAGATGATGCTTAAATGAAAATGTCTGGTTTGGATTTAAATAAGTGGAAATTATTCATTTAAGCATCATCTTTCTCTGCAAGGGAGTCCAATTTTGCTACCAAAAAAATTCCATAATAATTGTCAATATCAGTGTCCTGAGGCACTACCAGGCCTTATGGGTCTGCAGGACCTTCAGGGCCCAGGACCCCATTTCAGCCCAGCCCGAGGCCATTAGCCCCTCACCACAGGTACACTTGTCAATAGAGGATGGGGCTGCCCCTGGCTGCCCCCCAGCTGCTTTGCTCCCTCGTCGGGGTTTGGGACAGGAGAGGGTGCCAGGCCTGCCCTCGTGGCCTCCATCGGGAGACCTCCATCTGGCCCTCATGACACCCTGACATGTGCATGTCCTCCATGTCTGTACAAAATGAATGAGCTTGTAGCTGGTACGGAAGATGTTGACCTGACCAAAAGTCTTTCTTACATCTGCTTAAAGAAGCTGAATGAGTTTTAACTGAACTAAAGATTTTTTTTCTGAAGGAAGAGGGAAGAGGGGAAAAGGGAAGGGAAAAAGGAAAAGGGAAAAGGGGGAAAAGGGAAAAAAAAGGGAAAAGGGAAAAAAAGGGGGAAAGGGAAGGGAAAGGGAAAGGAAAGGGAAAGGAAAGGGAAAGGAAAGGAAGGAAAAAGGAAAGGAAGAGTAAGGGAAAAACCTACCTTACACAAGGTTACACTACCTTAACAAGGGTTACCTACCTTACACAGTGTTACCTAATGTAATTAGACAACCTAATGCATTGACAGTCATCCTTTTTAGAAGCGTTTCTTTTCTCAGTCTAAAGGGACCAGGGGATATCATGATAATTTGTAATGGAATTATTTGGCACAGCAAAAAAGAATAAAAACCAAAGTCCTTTTGCTTCAGCTGCTTTACATGCTTCAATAAATTAACTATTAATATGTGATATACAGATGAAAATTAAATGTCAGTGTGGAAATTATGTTGCTTTCTTGGCAATGCCTAATGCCTACCAAAGACAAAGCATTGAGCACTGGTGCATGCAGCTTTCACATCTTCAAGCCAAGCTAATTTTCTTGCATTGTCTTGCAAATTAAGTTTATGGGTCGCAATTTTATAGATGGAAAAATGGAAGTGTTCTTTGTCATGCTTGCAAGCAAGAGTAATAGCTCCTAGAAGCCCATATGTAGAAAGGATTGTCTTTTTTCATCACCTACTGGACTTGAAGGTTGATGCCTTTTTGTCATGGTTTAGGCCCACCCAGCTGTCAACAAAGCACCATACAGCCACTCATTCACTCCTACCCACAATTGGTGGCATAGCGAGGAGAAAATACGGCAAAAGGCTCGAGAGTCAAGACAAAAGAGGGAGAGGGCTCACTCATCAGTTATGGTCACGGGAAAGAAACAGACTTGGCTAGGGGTAAAACCATCAATTTAATTTAAACAACATCACCACCACCAATTTACTAAGCATATCAGAGTAGGATAATGAGAAAGACAACCAAATCCTATAAACTTCTTTCTGCCAACCCTCCCTTCTTCCTGGGCTCAGGTCTGCTCCCAATTTCTCTACCTTCTGCCCCTGAGCAGCACAGGGGGATAGGGAATGGGAGTTGTGGTCAGCTAGTCATACATCTCTGCCTCTCCTCAAACTCTTCCCCTGCTCCAGTGTGCGGTCCCTCCCACAGGAGACAATCCTCCAGAAACTTCTTCAACATGTGTCCTTCTCATGGGTTACAGCTCCTCACAGACTGCTCCAGTATGGTTCCCTTCTGTGGGCTGCAATCCTCCCAGCACAGGCTTGCCTCAGAGTCATGGCTTTCTTTGGATGGAGCCACTGGCTCCAGGGTGAAGTCCTCTACAAAGCTGTACGTGGGCATCTGCTCCACTGTTAACCTCCATGGGTTGCAAGGGCTCTGCCTGCTGTCTCACCATGGGCTGGAGGGGAATCTCTGCTCCGGTGCACCTCCTCTCCACCTTCTGCTGTGACCTTACTGTCTGCATATGTGTTTCTCTAACATTCTACTCCTCTCCAAAACAAGTTTTCACCTTCTTAAATGTTATGACAGAAATGTTCCACCATTGCTGATGAGCTTGGCCTTGGCCAGCGGCAAGTCAAATTTTGGAGCTATGGGAGCTTCTAGAAGCTTCATGCAGGAACCACCGTGTAGCCCCCCATCTACCAAAACTCCACCAGACACAAACCCAGCACACTTTTCCTTGAAACAGCACAGCTCATTTTTGGTAACGTTGTTTAAAAGACCGAAGACATTATTTTAAAAATAATAATAAAACAATGCTGTTTCCCAAACAAAGCTGTCTGCCACTGTGTAATAATTACTGTAATTTCCAAGGTTTCTGCTGTCATTTTTCACAAATTATAGTAATAAAATTACAAAGAAATCAGTGCTTGAAGTCAATGCTTTTTTTTTTTTTTTTTTTTATTACTCTCCCTGAAAGTGATATAAGACTTCCTGGTGACTGGAATTGGTTCTGCAGTAGCAGAAGAGAGAGTACATAAAAACTGCCTTGTCTTCAAGAACAGCTAAGACTTTATGTGTCAAGAATCCTCCAGTGTGGATGTCCAGTCTAGAGCTGTATCACATCAGGTAAGAAAATGAGACATGAAAGTTGCCAGCCAGGTTCTAAATGACATTGCAACCTCTCATATTGTTAAAGAAATACAAAACAATCCCCTTCAATAAACATACAAATGCATATATGAAATGCCTAGAGAATAATGATTCTATATTCATAGTGATTAGTGTGCCTTTGTTTTGGAGACTTGTATGAGCAATTATATCTGCAGATGGTGGAGGCTGACTGAAGGCCACAGGAGTTTTGTCAGTTTTGCCAGTTGGGAATCTGGTTCGATATATTAAAAATTAGTCATGGCTGATTACAAAACCTTCTAATTCTCACAGTGAAAAATGTTCTTTTAACATGGTTATTTCTGAAGTGAAATATAGAGATCTCTAAGGCTTTCTACTTGGGAGAAAAGCAAGGAATATTTTTGAATGTATGGAGTTTAGCAAGCCAATAGCCTAGTGTTTCTGGTAGGCAGTTCAAAATCTTACTCCTAGCTATTGCTCTTGGGAACTACATTAACTACTGTAGCTGATTAGTCGTCAGCTGAAATTACCAAAACCTAATAACTCACTGTATTTTTCAGCTACTCTTCCTCTAAATAAGGGAATAAGGCTATTTTGGCTGCACTTCCTCATGTGTAAATATTATGAACATTCTCTCTTCCACATCTTAGGAGACATAAGGAGACATTTAGTCACAGACTGGGACAGAGGATGTTCCACCTCAACATGAGGTAAATCTGTGAGGGTGATGGAGCACTGGAACAGGCTGCCCAGAGAGGTTGTGGAATCTCTTTCTTTATTTCAAAACCCACCTGGATCTGTTCCTGTGTGGCCTGCCCTGGGTGATCCTGCTTTGGCAGGGAGGGTGGACTCTAGAGGTCCCTTCCAACCCTACCATTCTATGATTCTGTGATTTCTAGCAGTTTACATAGGAGACATTTCAAGCAGTGGCCAGTGACCCATAAGATAATTCTGCTGCCTGTTACCTCAAACTTGAGCTGTAAAAGAGGAACACACCCTGAGTGCTTTGAAAATACTCAGGCCTTCCTCTGTCTGCATGCTGCTACTGCCGGCTGACAAGCTGTTGCCATTGAACGTATCTTCAGCGAATGCAAATCCCTCTGAAACAGTGCATGTGTACATATGTTGTTGACATTATGTGAATCTATCAGACCTTCCAATTCAAGATCCCAGGTTTGAGTTCAGATTAAAAAAAAAAAAAAAAAGCGGTTCTACAGGAAAAAAGTTATTGCTGTCATTGCTGTGTCTTTTGTGTCATTTGTGTATATACTTTTACAGTATGTGACAACAGGACCAAAATTTGTATGGGTCTTTAAGCCTTAAAAGTCACTGAGTATAGACATTAATTAGATAGGGGATGGTGGAAGCATGTTAAATGAAGTAGAGAATTTTGTCAGGGAGATATTAATAGCCATATATAATGCAAGTGTTAATGAGTCATTAATTTAGTAAAATTTAACCCCAAGTTTAGGTACATTAAGCTGTGTTGAATACATATCTTAATTTAAAATGGATCAAATTACTCTGCCCAATCTGCAGAGGTGAGAGTGACTGATACTGTCCCATTGTTCTGTTACAAGAATGCTGAAAAATTTAAGGCGATGCTGTTTGGCTAGTTCACTGCTAGGTGAAAGATCAAAATACAGCAGTACAAAAGTTTATCTTGACTTACAAGCAATTTCTAAAAACTTCATTACACAGCTATTGAAAAGCAATTTTTTTGTCCATATGACACTGGGCTTTCTGCAGGTTATATGACTACACAGCAAATGAAGCATGTATTAGCTGGTTGTGAAGGCATCATTCCAAGCACAGTCATTTAGGCTACATGTTTCTGTCACCAGTTAATCTATAAAGTTTAGCTGATATCTAACAGTCCTTGAACAGATTAAAAGATTAATAACTGAATGAATATCTGAAATCAGATGTTTTGTGGAGCAAAGTCCATCTTGATAACTATCACTGAATTTACAAATCTGACATCAGTTTCTTATCATCTTTTGACTCAAAGTTTTTGCAATTATGTGTTCATAAAATATTAAAAAATAGTTGCTTTTACATCTGATATCAAAGTTCTAAAATAGAGGAGAAAAAATTCCTGAATAAATTTAAAACACCTTAACATGTCTGGTTTGTTTAGAATAGGATATATTATTTGCAGTTCAGTTGTCATGAGTAATTTTACACCTTTCTCATGGAATTGCTTATGATGTTTTAGATTCTATTTTGGCAAATTCTTTCTAGCACAAATCCTGGGGCTCAAATGGCTGTTATTTGTTTAAAAAATTATCAGATAAATAATAGTAACACTGAATGCTCACTTTACTCTGGTGAACGTAAGGGCGCAGACATAAAAGCTTGGCTTCTGATTACTTTACCAGAACATTGAACACAGTTTAAGAGTGCAATTCAAATTTTCATATCTGGAAAGAAAAGCATTTACGCAAACAAAACTTCTATAAAACAACCAGAAAAGCCATATCAGCCACTGGTGAAGGAGACAAGGATTATAACCTTTCCTGTGAGCCAGTCATTACTTGCAGTTAGACATGGGATGCATTTGGTAAAGCTCCCTATGTCTCCATTTCATACATTCCATTATGGTTATGAGGATTGATTTTACTCCTTCAAATACATGATTCCAGATACTCATTTAGTTACTAATTTCTAGCTATGAGTTTTCAAGTCTTCCCTTATTTACTTCCCTTATTTCTTTTTATAGAAATAAAAACTGCATTGCTTCTCCCCAGTTCTTCCCAAATCCAGGGACTGTAATGCAACTGTTTATACTCATTTGCTTCTTATGACATTACAATATTATATAACAAATAGTGTCATTCTGTATAAATGTTGTAATGCATACAAACAACCTTTTCATGGTTTCCTCTGAAGCCACTGGAACACAGGTTTATCTGTAATGTAAAAAGAAATCAGGCATGGACAACATAATGGATTAATCATTAGAACTCTGTATCATACTATAAGAAGTTATCTCTGTCTCTCTGCTCTGCATTGTAATACCTCAGCATAGTAGGATGACTGTTTGTAATGTGACGCTATAATACTTTCGAGATTCCTTTGGAAAATCTATTCAATTATTTCCAATTTGCAAGACATACAGTGGTAGTGTTATTATATTAAACTAATAGTTAAAAAAGCACAGACCTTGAGATGCTACACTAACCATATATGACTGTATTTGAGTTTCTCTTACTAATGTGGTGTTTCACTAAGAAAGTCACTTAACAGGTCAAAAAAACCCCCCCTCCATGATGAATTTTGTCTCTCTCAGATCTTTAACCACAAAGGTGGAATCCATCCAATCTAACTTTGATGTGTATCTAATATGTTCTTTTAAGCGTGCAGAAAGAGAGGCACCTCTGTAGAATCACTGACTGATAATATTTCAGACCTTTTTTTAAGACAGAATTGCCTAGTCACTGTCCAGAGAGTGAACAGACTCCCACTAAACAAATTATCTCATCTTGTTTTAGATGTCTGCGGTTCTCTATGTGAGCTAGGCATCTAAACTTCCTTTGAAATTAATAGAGAGAAATAAACACCTAAAAAGTACAATTTATCTCATCATAATATAGATATCTCAAACAGTACAGGTGAATTTTAACGTTGTTTCTTTACACTCATGAGTCTAGATATGCAGCTTAGATGCAAACACTAAAGCTGGTACACTTGTGCCTAACCAAAGGCAGCTAGTGGCAGCTAGCATCATTTTGAGATGCTTTGTGTTATCTGAAGCATACAATAGGAGATGGCAGCAATGACACTAACAGAGTCACATCCCTTCTGGGAGCATTTGGAGATCAGGTGGAATACCAAGGACCTCGCAAATAGAACTAAATACCTATGTTTAATGAAGGGAGTCAATTCTTTTGTCAGTGGAGCTTGGAAAAATGCTCGCTGAGTACCCAGTAGAGGACTGCTTTAGGGTGAGATGCATCTCTCTAACTGCATGAGATAGGTATGGAGATTCAGCTGCCTATAGAGTCAACCAGTGCCAAGTCAGACACAGCATAATACCTTGGCAGGCCTTCAACTGCCTCTCCTATAAATAAATATGCTCTGCAAATCCTGAACCATGCCTGCTAGCCCTATACAGGTCTCTTGGATATCCTAGAGTATCTCAGATGGCACTGGACACCTATGTTCAGGTAACTGAATCATCCCACTTATATCTCTTGATGATCCTGTGAATTCAAAACCTTAGGGAAGACACATCTGTGTATCATGACCTGGAACTGAATCCTAGCAGGAGATGATGTTTACATTGCTAAACAACAGACAATTAAGGAGAGAGATTGAGCATGGGACAAGTCATCAATCACACAGTTTATTTCTTTATGTTCATTTCCCACCTTTACTTTGGAACCCTCCAGCTGACTTTGAAAAAGGCAGTACACATGTTCAGTTGGGGAAGATGGAATCCTGTGCAATCCTATATCACTAGTTGAGAAGGTTGCAAACACTGAGACATCCCACAGAGTTTCACTCTTCCCAGAGCAATCAACAATTACTGTAAACTGAAAGGAGACACAACAGAAGTAATAATTTTGTCTTCAGCCATGGAGTAAGCACACAGAGAAAGAGACCTGGAACTGGCGGCTATGTGGAGTTGCTGGTGTGTGTCTTTAGGGAGTTTACCCTAATCAGTACAAATACAAACTAGTCAATGGTATCAGAGTTAATACAGGCATAGCTTTGTATTTTAGGTACCTGAAAAAAAAAAGAAATAAATAACACGTTTAAAGGCAAAGTGATCTTTGCCATTAAGTCCAATGAGCATAGTAAGCGTTAGATCAAAATTGAAGGACTGAACAGAGGAGCAATCTGCAGCTTCCTCATTAATTACCACCTTATGTAGAGGCTTGAACTTTAGCAGTTCAGAGTTTCTTTCTTACCAAGAGAAGGGAATTCTCTTCAAAAAGAAGATGAGTCATAAGACTTCTAGTAATAGTCTTCAAGGATTGTTCAGCTTCTTCATCGACTATCTAAAAGTAAATTTAAATTCACTGTTAATGTATACATGTCAAGTGATATTATCAAGTGATAATGTCAAGGGAGTCATTTAGAATATTTTTGATTGAGTGACTGACTGCAGCATGTAAAAAAGAGAACACTAACATGCTATCAGATACATGTAGACTACAGCTAGAAAGAAGCAATTAAGGATACCAGACGACTGTATCTTGAAAACTAGTGACTCTGATGAAGAATGTAATCTGAGTTCCCAACGTGAATCCACACTTTTAAGTGATAGAAAGAGGTTTAAGGTAAGGTGATTAAAGATGATTTTGTCGAACTGCAGTATTTTTCTGACAGTGATACTGGAAGACTGTATGAAGTTTTAATATTCTCAATTTTATAGTAACTTTATAAAACCAAAGAAGATTAAATGCAAATTCATAAAAGGGATTAAAAAGTTGGATATGACTGAGACTTAAAGAGCTTGATTTTCTGATGTATCAAAAAGAAGATGGAATTATTATTTCTTCACAATTTTTGTACAAGTATCTTCATAGATAGAAAATATCAGTTATTAAATGTATAAAGCCGTAGTAAGAACCAATGACTGGATGTTAAAAACATACACATTTGAATATTAAATTATCCTTTTTAACTGAAAAAGTAATTAAGCACTGGCAGAAACTGTCAAATGAATTGATAGAGTATCCATCTATTAATATTTTAGGTTGTGACTGAGTGACATACAGAATAATACGCTTTACTCAAATACAAGCTATGCTTTAGTTAGCACACAGATCATTAGGCTTGATGCAAAGATAACTGGTTGAAATGCAGCACCAGCAGAAAATAAGAGGTCACAGTAGATTATCTAATAGTCTCCCCTGGCCCTAATTTCTAAGAAAATGTTGGATATAGTAATGGGTCAGATCCCCAGCTTCCAAAATTTGACATAGAATTGCTGATTTGAGCTATTTCTGGTATATTAATAATATAATTGTTCTTCTTGTTAAATACACTGACTACATTCCTATAGCTCCCATCAGTAATCAGTTCACTGGAAATCTGCTCAGGCTTGGAGTGTAAATTTGCTGACAACACCAAGCTGTATGGCTCAGTCAACATGATGAAGGGAAGGGGTGCCATACAGATTGGGTGGAGAATGGATTGAGGGCCACCCTCAGCAGAACTTGGCAGCTCAGCAAGACCCAGCAGTGTGCACTTGTAGCCCTGAAAGCCAACCATATCCTGGGCTGCATCAAAAGAAGAGTGACTCTCATGAAATCACATCTGGAGTACTGTGTCCTGTTGTGGGACCCCCAACATAAGAAGGACATGGACCTATTGGAGTGAGTCCAGAGAAGGACCACAAAAATGATCAAAGGGCTGGAACACCTCTCCTATGAGGACAGGCTGAGAGAGTTGTTCAGCCTAGAGAAGAGAAGGCTCCAGCCAAAGCTTATAGCAGTCTCCCAGTACCTAAAGGGGGCCTACAGAAAAGCTGGAGAGGGACTTTTTACAAGTACATGCAGAGACAGGATGAGGGGTAATTGCTTTAAACTGAAAAAGGAAGAAATTCTTTACTGTGAGGGTGGTGAGACACTGGAACAGGTTTCCCAGAGAAGCTGTGGATGCCCCCTCCCTGAAAGTGTTTAAGGCCAGGTTGGATGGGGTTTTGAGCAACCTGATCTAGTAGAAGATGTCCCTTTACGTGGCAAGGGTAGTGGAACCTGATGGTCTTTAAGATCCCTTCAAACTCAAACCATTCTATGATGCTATGATTCTATGATAATTTTGTTTTCAGATAAAGTTAATGTGCAGATACAGCGTTTTATTTTGCTTTCAGTTATTAAAACAAAGAATACTGTACTTCTGCAACATTCTTGCACTGAAGTAGCATTGACAAGATTTGTAATGAAGAGTCTATCTCAAATCTGCTTTTTTCTGTCTTTTTCTAACCATGTCATTAAGTCAAATGCTATCAGCTCTCTGAAATTTTTCACATGATGCTTCTAATCTGTGCCCATTTCCTAACCATTTTAAAAAAATTTAAACACATAAGAAAGAAACTTGAAAGCCAAAGGCTTCCATCTGATTTCAGTAAGAGAGCTAAATTAGTGATGCATAAGAAGAAGTGTTGGCTTTGTAACAAGAGTAGGAACCAAATGATTTTAGTGAGGTTTGATTCATGTCTCCATTACACTGGGTGTCTTGGCATCTAATCATAATGCTGTAGAGAGGTAAGAGCTTGGTTCAAGTGATCTTTGGTTCAGATCTGTGAAAGGAATTTTTACATCATTTGAACTAAAAAGAAGCAGCTATGTATTCAATTTCTTAATGAAAGATCTGCCCCAACTCTGAGATGTGGATTGGAGATTTTAAAGATCAGATTACTGTTTCACAACCAGCAGAGTTGTGCATAAAGCTTGTCAGACTCTAATGGAAGCTCTGTTAATTATAGAGGCTGTGGAGGGTCATCTTTCTCCAGCAAAGGATGATACACAGCAACTGAAAGAGGATCAGGCCATATAGATTACTGACCTCTGTGTGTGGAAGATTGTTTCGTTGTCATCCAGCATATACACCTTACATTGAGCTCAAATTCAGGTCTGTGTTCAAGTATAAAGTTACCACCTTGGATACAAATTTGAGACTAGCCTGTTTGGGTTCTCAGTGCCCTTCAATGTGTGGCCAAGTCACTGTATTTGTACAGTAAGTATAAGCCAGATATATTATGCTTCTTTTAGCAACTACCTGCATTCCCTGCCTGTCCAAGAGGGCTGCCAGTGTTTCCTGCGGTGAGAGCAGTAGGGATCTGAAGGCTGCCTGAGTGGGCTGCCTTAGACTGGGTGGACCTAACAGCTGAAGGTAGTGGCAACCTATTGACAGTACTTGGCATGCCAGGCTCCATTAGGGAATGCAACAAGTGTTGGACCTGCTACAGGGTCAATATCACACAAATGATGTCTCCTTTTAAATATAAAAAAATATTATGATTATTTATAGGTGGCAGGAGAGTACTAGAGGGAAAAACAATCACTTACAGACTTCTTTGTCCTAAATCAAAGACGGTGAACTTTGTAGGCACTTTCAAAGATCAAGTCAAGACCTGAAAGAGCAAATGGATTGAATAACCCAAAGCAAATATGAAAAGAAGTGTAGAAGGCATATTCTTAGACTAAGGAAGAAGGAAACCTTTTTAGACAGCAACTTGCCTGAGGCACAAAATATCCCAGGAAAACCAGCGCTGTCTTCTCCAGATCTCAGTCAAGACTGGGGGAAAACGTTTATCTGGTCTGGAATGGTAGAATTGGATTCTGTCTGCCTAGCAAAGATTAAGGCTACTTTCAGGAAGAAATGTGTTACTCTTCTGTCATTCTTTTCAATGGAATGTGGGATTTGATCTATTTTTTAAATACAAGCTGTGGGTTAAGAAAAAAAAAAAAAAAAAAGGGGAAGAAGGGCTTGGCCACTACTAAGATGGGCCCTAAACAAATCAACTGTTTAAAATTAAGATGTATTTCTATAGTTAATATTATTGGTGCAACAGCAATAAACTTGTGAGTTTTTAAGTGATCTGAGTAAGAAAGTTACAAGAGTGTGCTGGCCCTGCAGGATATTTGCAATCAGCCAAAGAACTGACTGGAACTGAATGATGAAATAGTCCCTAAAAATCATTTGAGTGAATGCTCAGATGGGCTAGGGTAGCAAATGATAAAAATGCTCAAAAACCATTTTTCACCCTAGGATTAATTTCACTTTCTCAGTGTTTTGTTGTGGTTTTTATTCCTTTTGGTACCTGAAGGAAACACCCATTAAAAATCACCGCGGGTTTCTAAAAACAAGGGCAGCATTATTTTCTGAAAAAGGAGCTTAAAATGCTGTATAAATTGTAACATGGATATCCAAATCAGAGTAATTCCATTCTGGTTAAACCTGAAATAGAAAAACACAAAGGCCTCTGTTTTGACCTTAGCAAAGTTCTTTCTTCCCCTCGGGTCTTTCACCGCTATAAGCATTTATTGAAATTGACATATTCTTGCAGAATATGTATATTTTGACAAAACTGGCCTTTTTTTCTAGATGAAAGGAAAGGTCACAGGAGGATTTTGCCCAGTGCTAGTGATTAGTACTGTGCCTTGTATACAGCACTTGTCAAGACCTTCTGAAGACTCATTGCCACAGTATTTTCAGGAACCCTGGATACAGCATGATCTATCGCTATTGTTTGCCCCACACATTTGCCGGCAGAACATAGGACAATGAAATCACAGCTTCATGTTTTTAGCCCATTCTTCCCACTTTTCCTATGAATATGCTGTCACTGTTCATGTTGATGCAACTCAGATGCTTCATCCTGAATATTTGACTCCTTCAAAGGAGGGATACTAGTATCTTGAGATTTTCATTCTGTAATGGCATTACAGTTGAGAGATGATGAGAGGAATGATACTGATCTAGAATGATAATAAACAATACTTTTTAATCAGCACTCTTTTCCTTATGAATATATTCTCATACTCTGTCCAATAACACTCCTAAAGAACTACTCTTCACTTTGTTCTGAAAATAATTTGTTTGCAGAGGGTCACAGGGAGACCAGGCAAACTAAGTAAATGAATGGCTCATTGGCTACCTCTTCAGCAGCCTACAGGACTTAAACAGCTTTTCAGGAAGGACAGCAATACTACCAGACTTTCTTTCTTGGATCAGGAAGGTCACTAAGCAGAAGGATTTGAAAATTTTCTCAGAGACTTCTGAAAGTCCTTGTTATCTGAGTATTCTATATTTTCCATGCATGGTGGTAATTTTGCATAGCTAATCACCTGGCCAATTTTGTCACTGAATTACATTTGAAAAAAGATTACGTTAATTGATGCTTTCTCATTGTGATCACTCATTTTCTGTAATGTGTAGTTTCCTTCTTGTTTTAAATGTTGAAAACATTGTTCATGACTAGTGTTACACTCATCAGCTCTGGAAATGGGACTCCTCTGTTTCACATGCTTCTGTTGATGGGCCTTACTCTACAGGTCATGTGTAGTGTGGAATTAGTCCAAACGTGGACATGCACAGGAAGCACAAAGCAGGACCTTCTGAAGCTAGGGTGACATCAAACCAACTTGACAGTTGCTTTTTACCTGCCTGTATTCAGTAGTTGCTTTACTGGGTATTAGTTGTACAAATATACCAAGTGCTAACATACAGGAGTACCACCACAGTATTTCTTCACTCATAATCCAGTGTGACTCACAGCATCTGCAAGAATAACCTACAGAGTCATCCATTTCTATCTTGGATTTGAGCCAAGGCAGAAATAGAAGGCTTAGCCAATGAGAATAAGGATTTAGGATTCTTGTCCCATAATAATTGAGTCCTTTCTTTTATTTCAGCAGGCAGTGGATCATGACCTGTCAGAAAGAAGGAAATTATTTTAACTCAGTCAATGACAGAATCTTAATAAGTAGTTTTCACAATAAAGAAAAAAACTTTGATTATCATTCAAGAGAAAAGCATCAACAGACCAAGGACAGCTGGTTGCCTGTTATCTTCCCTGTGCCAATTTCTAATGGGAAAACATACTTTGTTATAAAGAAATTTCTGGCTTAAGTTACTTTAAGTTTGTTGGAAAGACAGTTAGACCTTCATGTTTACATATGCACACACCATGGAACTGGATAAGATGCATTTACATAGGAAAAATAGATGAGAAGTCATAATAAATTAAATGTAGTTATTGAATTAATATATTTAGTAGAAATTGAATGAGAGTTTTGTTGTGATAACCTCTATTTAGCCACAACATCTGTAGAGAATGGAAAGCAGCTCTGCAAAGTACATTACCTCTGCTTTGAAGGACCAACCTAGAAGTGTGATTATAGTATGTATCAGTATCTTATAAAATATGTGGTCTCAAATATGTATGTACTATGTAATAGGACAACTCTGTTGCAAACTTCAACAATTCTGAAAGTATTTGTGATACTCTTATTTTAACAATGTGTTTGATGTCACCAGCCTGATGCAGAAAAATTGCCACATAATTTCAGATCATAGTATTTCTAGATCATCACTGAGTGGAACAAAATTGCCTGGATTACCCTGTATTGAAGGATATATTTCTTTGAAATATATGCAACTAGATAGCAATTAAATTTGGCTTAGGTTGGTGCCACGTCTCTGATTTATGGACCAGATGCTAAAATAATGGGACAGAGAAGTAAACACATTTGTCAAAATTTATAAAGCCTTCTCTGCATTACTGGTGTTTTTTCAATACGTTTTGAAAATAAAATAATTCATAATGGTGATGCTAGAAAACATCCCTTTCATTCTAATGAAAGGCCTACAGAAAAGATAGGCAAAGCTGTAATAAGCATTCTTGGCAACAATACCCACCTTTCCACATGTATTCTGAATCAGACTGAATTTGAATTACATAGAAATAAAAACTATTTGCCATTGCACCCTAATGATTGTAATTTTCTCCCAAGCTGTTACTTCCAGACACAGTATGCTGCACCTTTAAAATAGTCTCTTCCCTGTTTTTCTGTCTAGTGGAAAAAGTTTTGCTGCATGCATTTTTAATCACTGGACAAAAAAAATTATAGACTCCACTGGAAAGGGTAATACAAAAATAAACCAGAAAATTTGAAGTTTCCTGTCGTGCTGGAGGAATTCTCAATTTATATCTTTTCAGCTGTCTGGGCCACAAATATCTGCAGCTAGCAAAATTATACTACCCTGCCTTCTCTTATCCAACGGTACTTAATTCTGTCAGGGTATCTGATCTAACCATTTAACTCACCGAATAGCTATTATCCTGCTCATTTAGTGTTGTAGCCAAAATATCTCCATGATAACTGCAAGTAGCTAAACTCTTCAGTGACAGATGCTATACAAATCGGTCTCATCACAGAGATACGGATGTCATCACTTTCACAATTTGTTAGTAATACGAAACCCCCTCCTCCTGTGAATTTAGTGTGAGACTTCTCTTATTTAATCTCTAATTTAGCGATTAATACGTACTAAAACCCAGTACCATATTAAAATATACTAATTAGCAGAAAATTAGCATTTACTCATTGTCAGCAAGTAAATACCCATCTTGAGAGTCAGTGCAGGGAAAATAGATGCACATTAAAAATCAGATTAGCTTTTCAAGTGCAACTTTAGTACATGTTAGCTGAATTACTCCAAAGTGGCTTTGAATAGCTTCTTACCAAACACTGTAAACATTTGTTTGCTATGTAGGAACATTCAGCTATTCAAGCCAAATGAACAAGAATAAACGACAGCCTACCGTATTCCATGGAAGTTCCTCTCTGCAAGAGATTTATCACTTAGTCTTCAAGTTCTTGTTATTACAATTACAGTAAATTACTGGAGGGAATTTCAAGACTAATGCGTGATGCCAACACAAGCTTTATCTTCAGAAAACAGCTAAATATCATTTTGTGTCATCATCTATTTGACTGGGAAAACTTCAGAGAAGACTTCAAAATAGTTAAAGAGTTTGCTCGCCTTGAAAGTTTATTTCAAAATTTTAAATGCTGCAAAAGGTTTTCACAGAGAAAAATGGGTGAATTATATTTCTCCATTATTCTCAATTAGCATTCATTTGTCTGTTTGGAGTGAAAGAGAGAAAAATCTTCTATAACATTCTCATGAAGTGGCTGAAATGAAAGACAGGAAATGGTTTGGGTTTTTTTTCTATATACCAGCATGCCTGGGAACAGAGCATTTATTTGCTTGGCTCCCTAATAGAAGTTTCTCTTTCATATCATATAACTTGGATGCGCTGGATTCCCTCCGTCCTTCCTTCTGCCAGCAGGACCTTGAGAGAATTACAGATCTTAAGGGAAGATGAATTTGATTCATTTCAGGATCCAGGGGTTTTCTGTATTCCTAGTACACTACACGCATGACTACTGCCCAGTGTTGTCCTTCTCCCCATCCAGCTTGATCCTTCTTTTTCTTTACTCTTGCCTCCTCTCAAACACATAACCCATCATCAATTACTTCTACTATCTATTCCAGTAATTACAATTACCAGTAAATGCCATTACTAATCTACTCCCTCATTTGTAATTTCTCATGTGATTGCCAAAGTAATCTTGGCCTTATAATGTCATTACTGATACAGTTAATTCAGATTCTACTCCTCAAAAGGACCCTAATACTGTCCTTTGAACTGGATGGCTTGACTTCAGCTATTTCTCAACTAACTGCCCTTTAATCAGTTGAGATATCCAGCCATTCCCCATGCTACTATCTGAAACCCTTGGCAGCTTTGCATTTTCTTTTTTATTACATTCTCATTCGCTATTGTGTTATATTCTGCTCAGTTAGCTAATCCTCAAGCCAGGGTTCAGTCATCTCTTTGCATACCCCAAACAGATCTGATTTGCATGATCGTGCCTAAAACAGACTGTGTGGCTACCTCTCCTACAGCAGTGTTGACAATGACTTCATTTGGAAGATACATCCTTCAAATTGAAGGGCACAAAGCTAACAACCAAAGAGTACAAGGAGTTTGTATGATGTGTGAATCAAACTATTGCCAGGGTAGACTTTTTGTGCAAGGCCAGTTATGTAATCTACCATTTTGTGTACCTACAAAATGCATCTTTTGATAGGTACAATTAACTGCACCACATTATCTCACCTTCCTAAGCAATGGTGATTGGTTTGATGGTACAGCTTACAAATGTCACAGTTGTTGCTTCTGCCAGAAGTGAAGAAAAATTTTCATTGTTCATAAAATTTGTTCCTACAGGGCAACTACAAAGTTAGCTGCAGGAACACAAAGTGCACTGTGCAAATCTGCAACACTAGGCGCAGAGAATCCTGTGGATGGATGGTGGGAGCTGTGGGCAGAATCCTACTGGAGCACGAACGGTGAATTTGTGGGGGCTGGAGGCAGGGAATTCAGAGAAAAGAGTTAAATCTCTGTTGGTTAGTGCTGACTGTCAATGGCTTTAGGTTAAAAGGTTTCTTACTGAAAAGTCCTAGTATGTTCCTCTTTTCTCCAAAAAGAATGAAAGTTTTTATTTTGACTAAGAATCTCCTGTTTTGAAACTATTTTTTTGAGAAAAAAATATCTTTCCAAGTGGACAGTCATCAGTATTTTCATATCAAAGATCAGTGTAATTTTTGGCTTTTCTCTTGAAACTGATACTTGACTATTGCAACATCAAACCAGAGTAAGAAATCGGAAGGGGCTGGTAAAAATTGTTTAAACTACGTACATCCTTCATAACCTGGGGTTTGTTTCATATCTGTTATGGGAGGCACGAAACAAACATGATCACTTCCCCAGGAGACCAGTTCCAGTGCAGGTCAGTCCGCGCTGGGGAAAGGGGTCACGGCGACAAGGGTCGGCAGGGAGCTTCGAGACTACCGCCCCGTCACCACAAAAACCGATCGGGAGCGCTGAGCGCTGTGGCGTCAGCCGGGCACAGAGCTGCACACAGGGCACAGCAGTTCGCACGCGAGGGCGCTCGCCCGACCAGGGACCCGCTCCCGTGGGGTGAGTGCGCACTGGGGAGGGGCAATCGCGACAGAAAGGGTCGGCAAAGGGCTGGCTCTTTTTTGGCTCTTCTTGGCTCTTTTAGGGGCTTTCGGCAGCCGTGAGAGCGGCGCGCTGGTGCCGAGGGCGGGCAGCCTGTGGGCGGCAGC
>WTSP01006771.1:0-20793 GCA_025331215.1 Actenoides lindsayi | reverse complement strand
CGGGCCCGGGCTGACTCAGCACCCCGCGGGGGCTTGCCCTTCTAAGGAAAAACTGCCAAGTGCCCCTCAACTCACCTGGGTCTGCCGCGCCGTTCCCACGCTGCTCCTCTATGAGCAGATGCTCTCAACAAGGGATAGTTTACTGCCCTTCTAAGTACTTGTCTGATAACAAGGACTTCCCCTTTTAGCCTGTTGTTCTGTGGGCAGCGACTAGTCGAAGGCTTCTTATACCCTGAAGACACAGTTAACAGCTGATTAACGTTAATAGGTGATTAACGTTGTTTAAAATCCCCGCCGCTGAGGGTGGCTCCGCCCACGCTCTCTCGGGTGACCGCCCCCAAGCTGACGGTGCCGGCTCAGGCTCGGCCGCTGTAGCCGGCTTAAAAAAAAGCCCCCAAAAGACTTGAAGGCCTGTAACCTAATGGTGTTCCCTAGAGGTGAGTACTGGGTCTGGTCTTATTTAACATAGTCATCAATGACCTAGGTGAGGGGACCGAGTGTATCCTGAGCAAGTTTGCTGATGATAGAAAACGGGGAGGAGTGGCTGACACTGCAGAGGGCTGTGCTGCCATCCAGCACAACTCTCTTAGGAGGAGACGTTGAGAGGGGTGGGACTATTTAGCCTGGGGAAGAGAGGACTGAGTGGAGACCTTATCAATGTCTATAAATATCTAAAGGGTGGGTGCAAGGAGGATCAAGTTGGACTCTTTTCAGTGGTTCCCAGTGACAGGACAAGAGGCAGTGGTCACAAGATGAAACACAGGAGCTTCCGTCTAAATATGAGGAAAAACCTCTTCACTGTGAGGGTGGCAGGGGTCTGGAACAGGCTGCCCAGGGAGTAGTGGAGTCTCATCTGGAGATACCAAATACCGCCTGGATGCAATCCTGTGTAATGTGCTCTAGGGAAACCTGCTTTGGTGGGGGGGTTGGACTAGATGATGTCTAGAGGTCCCTTCCAACTCCAACGGTGCTGTCATTCTGTGAGAACATGTTAAGAAAAGGAATTCTATAAAATTTTGGTCATTCTCATGGTATATGTTGTAATGGGAGATAATGGATAATGATTCCAGTTAAAAAAAAAAAAGATGTTTTCATCAAAATCTTCCAGGAAAAGAGAAAGGTTTCTGATTGTTGCTGCATTTTCTCTTTCTGCTAATGGAAAATGTTCTTTTAGTATCAGTGGGGTTTCTTACACTGGAATAATTCCAGGTTGTAGACTATGGTTTTAAGCATTTTTTCTTTGCTGCTTATATTTGACTTAAGTTACAGATATTTGAGTTTTAAACCTTTGATAAAATATGTTATATTCTCACATCCTAGAACTGATTTAAGTGTGATCCCCATAAACAGATCTCCATTTCTTAAAACTGGTGTTGCATTTTTATGGAAACCTGTGCTGCATCCTTGATGATAAGAATGAGAAAGCTGAACTATATCACATCAGGCTTTTACAAATTGAACTGTAGACCTGTGGTTGAAGGTTCTGAATATACATGTATTCAGGTAAGACACAATTAATATAATAGCTCTGTGGCATGACTGACCAGAATCCTATCTCTGTTTTGCACTGGGGTTGTATAAAGTACTAAAACTCATTAAGTGAAAGTAGTGTGTTAATTATGCTAACATGAAGTCACTATTGGTAAAACTGTTTCCATATTAAGGGGAAAACAGAGCTTGAATCTAGGAATATAATTACAAAAATACAGTTTTGCTTTCTAGACAAGCAGTAAGATTAGGTTCTGCTACAATTTAAAGGTTGATAATTGAAAGTGAGAATTTTATTATCTACCTAATGAAGGCAAATAAAGATTTCTGATCAATTCTTTCATCCCTTTCCTCCTGTGGAAAACATTGTATATATGAGTCCTAAAAATTAATTTCTATCGTACCTGTGTCCGTAAGAGGCTTGGACTTACGATGTGGAAAAAAAATCCTTTCTTTTTCATCTCATTCGTATTCACTGTGTCAATTCAATCTTTTTGAGCTTTAATTGCGTTGCTTCCAACACAGTATGAGCATTACCTTTTCTCTACCCAGATAAATTATTCACAGAGTTCTTACAAGCTTTCTGAGACAACAATAAACTCCTACATCTTCTACCTCAATACTAAAAATTCTAACAAGTATTTGTAAATATGCACATTTAGAACCGCAAGACTTAGAGGTCAATAGGACTCATGGTTCCTATTTCTGAAGACTTTGGATCCCAAAAAGCTACGAAACAAAATTAAAGCTGTGCAAATGCTTTACTATTTACATGTTACTTTTGGCTGTATTTCTTAAGAGTTAAGACTACTGAACACTAAAAGGTGCTCTCTTTATAAATTGTAGCCTGAATCAACGTGAACCACTTAATGGTTTTCTGATTACCTCATGTTGAATACAGCACCTGCATATTAATTAAACCTGAGGTAAATTTATTTCAAGCATAAAATATGTGTGAAGAAGTAAGGAAAATAAATTACTGGCTCCATAGCTGAAAAGTCTCAAAGGATCAGAGATTTCATATGTATCAGTACTGGTATGTTATCTACAGACAAGAGTCGTATGTCAAAATTCTTAAAGCATAACATTGTCTATGCCCTGATGAAAAGCTTTTCATTACTCTGCAGTAACTCCTAGCAACTTAGTAGCAGATATTGCTATCTGAAATAGTCCCATGACTATAATCTGTAATTTTAAAACATTTTTTTCTTAAATACTGTTGTGACTGGGGATATACTACTGTCCACATGTGTGACAACTCTTTATTTTATCTAACAGCTCTTAAAAGGACAGTGGTAGGACAAAACAAATCTCCCTTCCTTTCTTTCTGGATGTGTATTCTCAACAGTTTATGCAGATGAACAGCACAGTTTAGCATTTCTGTGGCCCCAAACCTGTTTTTTCAGGTTTTCAAAGGGAAGTAAAAAAACATTGTCCTAGACTGCCTTATGGTGCAGCAATTATGAAAAGATCAAAATCCCTCAGACAAGGAGGCCTTGGAAATAAGGCCACCATCCTTAAGGTTCTCTTGCTACTTCACTATTGTAAAAAGGCTACGCTAGTTGCAATCACTCTGTGGTTCTGCTGAAGTCCTGTATGTTCTAAAAACTAAGATGAAGAGATGTATATTGTAAAGCCTTCAGTCAAGTGGATGGCTGCTCATCGTGAAGATTATTGATTCACTCTACAAAAGTTGTCCAAAGGATCTAAAAGGAGAGAAAATACACCTTAGTTTCTCCTAATAATTATTCAGAGACACTCTTTCTCTTTTGGCTTGATAGAGACTAGTTTCCAGCATTCCAAGTCATCCAGCAAAGAACCATTACTTAAATATTATACCTAAATATTATAGTGGTCAACTTAGCAGTGTGGAGAAAGCCAATTCAATCTTCCTTCAGTAACACAGCACACTGTAACAAATTTTCCTTTGTCTGGCTTTCAGTGCTCCATGATATTACCCACATAGACCAAAAAGCGTAGTAGTAAGGACCTACATAGTAATGTAATGCTGAGACTAAAAGTATGTTGTAAATCTTATTTCAGAAATTCAGCCATTAGCTTTGTCAGTACAATGCTAACTGGGAAAGATTCCTCAGCAAAGAGGCAAAACTATGTTTCCCATCTCTCTGGGCATTGGTTTACTTTGTAGAAAGAAATAAAAAAAACCAAATAAATAAGGATTCATGAGGAAACAGAGAAATGCATGATTCTGTTGACTCAAGACAGAAGTGGTAGAAGACACCAGCAGGTAGGGCAAAAATCGATCTTCTAGCATTCAGTATAAGGATATATTATATTCTTTACACATAGTGGGTAGAGTACTGAGCCATTCTTGAAGGTCTCTTACTCCCAATTGAGATCTATGATTATTAGGCCATAAATCAGTGTGAACATGAGAATTTTCTTCAACAATTTTTTTCTCCACTTCATTGAGGAATTTAAATATGTGCTTAAGTTCACAAATTGTAGTATTTCAGTTCTACTTTGTTCTAACAGTGACTTCTGCTGTGCTTAATTTCATATATTCACAAAGGCTTTTTTTTTTTGTCTTCAGAGTTTGGGGTTATTTTTTAACCACTGTTGAAAAAGTTTGCACCTCTCTATGTGTTTCTGATAAGGTCAGTTATCTCACTCTGCTGCCAGTGTAGATTTTGTCCCTTCAGATTATCTTCTAGCACCTTTTCTATTTCTAAGTAGCTTCAATGAAGACTGGTACATAAGGTGTTCTAGAAAGAATTGTTTACTAAAAGAAATGTGTGTCTTTTGAGGATGAATATTTGAATGGTATTACAATTGTTTCTGCTTTCTTACTTGTCTAAATCTTTTGATGGTAGATGTTTTGCTTCTGGAGTGTATAACTTTATCTCATACGTAATCTGTTCATTTTTCAGCCTCCACAATTCTAACATTAGCAATTCCAAAATCCTTTCCCAACTTGGATTATTTCCTCTTTGATTTCTTTTTATGAGTCTGTGATTGAATTAAGCATTGCTTACTGAATTGAATTTCCTCTATAAAGCAGTGTATCGGTGCTGATGGCCGTATGCAAAGCTCTTATTTCAGTGGCAAAAATAGGTATTAATTTTTTTAAGCTCCTTTAGGGAAGAGTTATTTTGATATTCACTTCTGTTTTCTCACAATAATACTTACAGTCATCAAGTAACTTCCATCCTCCTCCTCACCTTCTTCTGTCCACATTCTGTTAACAGATCTGAGATAATTGGGATCTGATTTGCAAAGGACATAGAATAAGATCCAATAGAAGGTTTAATGGTAATTGCAAGTTCAGCAGTCAGCTAAGCTCAGCACCATGCAACATGGAGGCATCTGAACAAAGAGCTTTATTTATCTGTTTTATATTAAAGAATCATTAAAACCATAATTTTTCAAAGGAGGAAGAACCCAATCATGGACCTCTCTCCCTAGTATTTGCACAGTCTTGCTGCCAAAACTGTGTCTGACATAAAATGCATGGTCCTTTGCCTGTGCTAGGTCCCATACTGTTTAGAGACTGGTGGGGTCTATTTTAACAAAAGAAAAGTGTAGACAGTTGTAATATTACCTGGCACTGTCTAATGCCACTTTACAAAGGCAGAGGGTTTGGCCCTCCTAGAGCAAAACAACAGCTAGGTAGAGAAGCTTAAGTTAAAAATGGTCCTCAGAAGTCTTGCTACAGGCCACTAATTTGTGAGTCTGCCTTTGACAAAGGTGTTATTTGAAAGAATCCTGATTACTGTTTCCCCAGTGCACCCTCTGTCTGCTGGACTGGATCATTTAAATGGGTAACTCCCACTTTAGGCACTTAAATATTATTTGAATATATAACTTAAGCTTTTCCTTATTTTTTAGTAGAGGGTGTATCAGTCTAAGAGAGAAAGAAATAGAAAAAGTCACTTAAAATCGAAGACATGTTCCTCCATCATATATAATAATACATGCTGCTCCCTTATAGTCACTTATTGATTATTCATCACTAATACTTTTTAAACTATAAACATTTTAAAATAAGTAGTTTTTCTTTTAAGTAGAAGTGAACCAAGAGAGAAATTATGTTTAAAAATCAAGTAAAATAATACCGTGTTCTCTTTGGCTTTACAAAAATATGCATAGTAGTCACAGAATAATTTTTATATTCTGACCTGAATATGTAATATAGTCTGTACATTTGATCATTTGTGGTACAATGAAATAGTCTGAGAGAGCAAAGACTGGAATTTACACTTTTATGTTAAGACTAGTTAGAAAAAAAAATACAATCACTCTCTCTGAGCCCCATTAAGATAATGGAGGGGAAATAGGAAGGTGACAGACAACTTTATTTAATTACCTATTTTTAAGTGCTTGCTATTTTAATAATTCCTAGAAAGACCAGTAATATGTAGATGGTAGCCTTTCAGATGTTGTCTTGTTAGTCATGAAAACAACGGTGGTCATGTCTGTGTATTACCACCAGCAGGCACAAATGCTTATATAAAAGCAAGGACCATATCACAATTCAGCAGATAAAACACCAGATTGGTGCCAGATTGGCCCTTTATTTACTGTATTGATAATACTAGATTTTCACCAACACATGCATATAGAAGGAATAAGAGGATGTCATTTCTTCTTTTTGAACATGTCTTTTAACTAGCAGTAAAGGTTATCTAGTGCAGTGCAGAGTCACTGTGAATTTTATATCAGAAATGCACTCAACTCAGTGATTAAAATTCATGAGTTCCTCCAATGTAAGTCTTTCTGACTGTAGCTGGGAGTTACTCTCATCAGTTTACACAGATTTAAGACAACAGCTGTAGTAAATTGTGGCTGACACCGACGCAGAACCTGTACATTTAAATTTGATGATTAGTTATACTCTTATTAACAAGCTGAAATGCCTAATTAGTAACATAAGAGTTCAGTTTTACGTTTTGACTATTATTTCTTTCCAATTAAGATAATTTCCTTAAGATACTAGAGTTAGAACTTTTGGATAAAACTTTTAAAAATAATAAAAATGTTTTTAAAACGTTAAAAAATAACTTTGTGAGATATATTTTAAACTAGTTTACTTCTCCTGAAAGTTGCCGAAGAAATAAACAATAATACTAGGATATTCTCTTACTGAGCCAGCAGACTAGAGGAAATAGTGATAATACGGATTTCCCCTTGTGCCGTTCCTGTGCCTTTAAACTGATTTGAGAAAGGAGATTTCAGTTTCCTTTTAGAGTTAGACTCCAAGCAGGAAATGGCAGAGGCTTTCCTTCTGTCTCTGACAGTTTGCCTTGGATCAGATACAGGAGTAATATCAGCAACCAAGGCACCAGCTGATGAGATGAAATTTTACGCTGTTGCTATAATAGTTCTAATATCATTTGTAATGTCACTAGCATTTTATTTGACAGCAGCTGACATGCTTAGGTCCTGGTTTTCCCTCCTAGTTAAAGCATGTGTGCAACGTATCAGTACAACAGTAAAGTTAATGGGATAACTCAGAGTATATAGTTACACCTGTAAAATTACTACATGGAATCAAGGTCTTCTAGAAGAAACAGGCATTGACTGTAACAGCATCCCAGTGCAAGGGCTGAGGATGTTTCTGAAAGTGAGCAGAAGGGGATAAAGAGGTAGGGTTAATATGTTCATTTGCTTTGACAGTTTTAATATTTGTTCTATCTATGAAAGTTTTGAGCAAAAAATGTTAGTAGAGGTATAAAAATAAAGAAGCGGCTATGTTTTCTGAGCATTGATCTACTTTTTGGCTTTAAGGAATGGAATTTATTAATATTATTCTTACGCAAAATGAAGAACTGCAGGAGATCAAAAGCTTTAGTAGTGTTTTTTTAACAGATACAAGAATTTGATAAAGCAGAAACAAAGACAAAATATTTCTACATTATTTTAACACATAGGGGAAAAAATACATATTCTCAAAACTGTATTAGCCAATAAACTATTTTGCAATATTTGTGAAAAATCTTTTAGCCTCATATATCATTAGGAGGTTGTGATCTGAAAATATTTAAAACATCAGTGTTTGATGTAATTTCATTATATAAAATGAGAATGGTAAATATGTACTTATGCAGTGAAAGGAGATGCTTACAGTATTGTAGAAGAATCAATCAGTGGCTAAAGCTTTAAGGGATAGACATGAAAGGAGGGCTTGGGATTTTGAAAATGTCACTTGCCTTTTTCTTGATAACTAGAACAATGATGAAAATGAAAGCTCATAGAAAGCTCATGTGATAGGACATTTATTCCAATATAGTGTAAGAAAGACATCTAGTAGTTTCTCTTCAGTGCAAGCACTAAGCAATTCCAAATATAATGTTTGCATTTACACACATGACTTTTTTAAACATTCCAGTTATTGATGAGATATTCAGCTGGCTATATTCGTTTGATAGTGTGCAATTTATACAGATTAGCATTGTAAAATGATGCTAATATGTCATTTACAGTATTTTTTGCAAAAAAAATCTCATATTGGAAAACAATGGTAGGTAGTTAAGTTCTCTCACAGTTCTATTTCCCTCTATTCATAAGTAAAATAACTTCTAACATAAACTGTACATATTGGAAGTACTCAGCCTGTGAGGGCTTTTTGATGAATGTAAATTCGAATACAAAAGGTTTCATGTTAAATTCTGCCGATAATTTCTTAGCTGTCGGACGTCATTTTGTAGAAGTTAGAATGGCCAGCAAACAGCAATTCCATTCATAGGATTTCCAAGGACTTGGTATTTGTTTTCTTACATATTTTCATTTACATCAAGGGGAAAGGATGTCTTCATTATGGTTCTCTAAAATGGCTGAGTAACCATGGCTGGCTGGCTGTGACAGGTCCATAATGCACAGAGCTGATCTGAAGACTAAAGCTCAGGACTGACGATCTGAGAGTACATTGCCTTAGTAAGAACCAACCTTTGCTTTGCTGTTCAAGCTTTCTTTTTCTGGGAGACATCCCAGAACACTTGCCAGTGCAATTTTAAAGAGGGCCCATACAAAATATCTATATCACCCTGCTTGAAGGGGGGCAATTCAGAAATCCTTTTGACCTCTATTATTCTATGATTATAAGATCTATGACATGTAAGTCCAAAGAGTTTAATGTATCTTGAGCAGAGTTGAAACTACACACATTGTTTCCCTATATTAGCTAATGGATGTCCTCAGCCTAGATTTTCCAAAGCTGTTCAGTCATCTATACAAGCTTTACTATTTTTTTATTTGTGAACTTTGAACATGAAGGCACATCAAAAACAGGTAATACAGGAATTTCTGTGACATTTTGCAAGTCTAAAATATTCAGATCAGTTGCCTTTCTTTCTGTTTCCAAGTAAGTTATACTGAACACAGGTCAGCCTCTTAGTATATAAATTCAATTGTTATCCACCTCCACCATGTCTTGTCTCAGTCTTGTTACTTATTGATTCCACATCTCTCCAAGTGAGGATAAGGCCTCAAAACTAATACTTTTTAGGAGGTGAAAGTCATTCCTTAATACTATTAAAGCCTCAGATCAAGTTGGTTTTTCTTGCTTGCCCTGCTATGCCATTTTTCAACAGTTTTGACAGTTTCTTTATCCAGTGAATAGTGAGGAATTTTTTTTCACTCTATTTTCTTCCTCTGTATTATGCAAAAATTTTTAACAAAGTTGAGTAAAAGCACATGCATTTCATATGGACTTCTGCAACATCACAGTGATGGTGTGGATTTGTAATGATCCATAATTACACACCCCTGCATGACAGTGAAGTCTTATTTTCTTTTTAGTTGCATTTGTTAAGAACTGAAAGTACCAAAGGAAACTCTAGTCTCTATTCATTTAAACTCTGACATAAGGCCATATGCTGCTTTACACCAGCAGATTTTACTATTGACAAACACAGAAACTGAGATAAGTTGATATCTTCTAGATGACTCCAAGTCCACGCTAAAGCTGGACAGGAAAAAAAATTCTTATCCTGAAAAAACCCTACCTTTTCTGAGTAGCAAAAGAACTTTCATTGTGCTTACAGGTGAAGACAAAGTCTGTGGAAGCATGGCCCAAAGCACACAGGAGAATTCCTTGTCCAGTGTAACTAATGCTTACCATGACAGGACTGAAGACTGTAGACTAGTCTGGATCTCTAGCAATGCCAGATCATTGTTCTCATGTTCATGGCTTTCTGCACTTCTCTATTTAAAACAAACAAAAAAAATCCTGTGATTTTTTTTTTTTTTTAATAGTACCTGAAAAATTGTCTCAAGAAAACCTTTTGTTTAAATGTTCTGATATTTTCCAATATAAAAAGAAAAACTGACTTTAATATTACAAAGTGGAAAAATATCCATGATAATGATTCACAGCTTCATAGTTATGAAATTATCTAAATGTGCACATGCATAGCAGATTTGCACAGCATATGTATCAGAAGACAGGAAGACAATTTTCAATCAACAAAGAGATTTTTTTAATTTGCAAAAGAAGTTGTGTGCTTTATCCTCTGGGTAAACAGGGAAAACATCTCAGAGCAGATGAAGGTGCTGAGCATAAATATGAGAAATGCATCACAGGGAGAAGGTCTGGGTAATGGTTTGTAACAAAATCTCTAGGGAGAAAGAATTCTCTCTTTTCCTGCAATATTTGCCACCAAAGCAAAATAAGCAATTTTATCAAACTAAAATTATTTTTGATCATATTAAAGACCTATGAGCTTGTACATTTGCGGCCTCTTTTTATGGCACAGTAAAGCAATCAAATTTTTCTTAAGTTTATAGTTTCTCATTAAAAATATAAATAGATAGTTTCTCTTAAACTAAGGAAATCAGATCAATGTTCACACATAGTTTGTATACCAGCATTTGTTTCTGCAGACTAATGAAATATCACAAATGACAGTAAGAATACCTTATATCAGTATATAAACATGCATCGAAAATTTAGAGTGCCTGTTATCTAATCTGATCAAGGCAACTGAAAAAATATCAAAGTTTATTTTTGAAACCACAAAATCAGAAAGAACAAAAGTGCTGAGTAAGAGTGTATATGATACCATGATGACATAGACTTTCCTGTCTTTTTCTTAGTTAATCAGTCTATTCTTGTACTTTAGAAAATTCTATGCACTTTTATCCTCAGCCAGTGCTTGGACTTAGAATTTTCAACGTGCTTTGAAAATTACAGCTAGAACTGTAACCACTTCATGCTCAGACATTGTGAAGTCTGAAAGAACTGGAATTAGTAGGTAAAGAATAATAAGGAAATGTCCAGATTATCCTCCTTTTTTTCTCTAGAGTGCATTTAAAGATTATCTGCTGTTCTGTGTTTCCACCGAAAAGATTTTCTGTATTTCTTATTTGACCGTTTACATATCTTTTTTGCTATCTCCTTTCACTTTGAGCTCTTATAAATTCTATCACAAAATCACTTACTGTGTCAATAACCTGGACCAAGCTCTACTCCTTAGACTCACTTGTTGACCTTCCTTTTCTCTGTGTGAACTAAAATTCACAATCTGCCATTCAGACTGGCATTTACCTAATTTTCTGTCCTCACTCCTGCATTTCCCAGTTAACACAACTTACCTTCCATTCATTGTACATCCTCCTCTGACCTCCTGTGTGCTCCTGCGTGGAGCTCCTTACAGACGCATGTACTTACTCCTTCAACACAGGTCCATGTAGCCCCATCTCAGCGCCCTTCAAGTGTTCTTTTCACAAGTCCATATTCCAGCACTCCCCATAGGTATCGGGAAAAAGAAAGGGAGGAAGAGTACAGGTGGATAAGTATCACTGACCACGAACAATTATCGCCATTTTTATCGCAGAGTTGCCTGACACTTTTTATCCTTGGCAGTATTGATTAATTTCAACCAAACGAGAGAAACAAACATGAGATTGAGAAATAGTGTAATTCCTGTAAATGCTGATAAAAAGCCTGTGAAGATAACAAAATGGGTACTAGGCTTTATACTGGGTTTGATTACGAGTTTTACTTCTTGCTCATGTTTCTATATTCCTGCTCAGATCATAAAGTCTTCTAGGTATTTCACATCCTAACATCCCTGTAAAGACTGCAAAGCCCTTAGCACACTGTGGTATTTGAGACAGATTGGCATATTCTCTGTTCATTTTCAACCTCAAGCTGTGCTTGAGAGATTGTGCTTGAGCTTTGTTTCGGTTTTGAATTTCTCTTTTTTACTGCAGAGGCACAAGCAAAATAAATATACAGGTTAGACTTGTTAGGTGAGGAGGACAAGAGAGAGACATCGGAGGGATGCGTTTTGTGAAATGGGTATTGATTTGGTAATAAGCTGTTTTAATTGCATGGTACAAGGAAAAGAAACACAATTATTGTTCTGTGGGCAAAGAAATGTCTTTTTATGTTTGGAAACAATTCCTAACACAGAAAAATAATATTAAATATTATGAGCATCTCTTCAAGGGATTTAAATGCAAATTAACCCTGATGTATTCTACATATGTTTCATGCCACATAACAAAACCTGCTATTAGAGAAAAATAAAATGCACTAAAAAGAGCAGACTCAGACTTCAAAAACTAGCTAATCAGGTATCACAGCAGTGGAGATTAATCAAAGATTCTTTAATTGCTAGTTAACTGGACTTTATGTTGTGAAATATATTGTATTACTCAGTCGTAGTAAGCTGACTGAGAAAAAAAGACCACTGCGGTTTAACAGGATACAGACTTTTTTTAATGAGGCTGAAATGAGACATAAAAAAAATCTGTGGGCTGTGGTTTCAATAGAAGGCAACTTACTCCACTTCTGTTTTGGGTTTTTTTTCCTTGTTATCCTGAAAGTTCACACCAGCAGGGTTGCCGTGTGGGTACAGAACAAGATAATTGGTCTAAAATAAGGTAGTTCATTGCTTCTTAAAAGCTGCTTTGCAACCATAGGTACCATGGTGCCAGCAAATATTAGCATGTGTTTCTGAGCTAAACAGAGATCACACTGGGAATCAGAACTAGCTCACTTAATTTTGGCATAAGTGCTAGGAAGCTAAGCAGGGCATTTTCAGTAGCAGTTCTTTCGGATATGATACGGTGTCTTTTCGAGATTACTGTTTATTTTCAGGTTTGATATGTTTGGAGAAAGCTGGATCACTGTCTTTTGCCTTCCTCTGTTACATGATGTTGCTTACTGTGAAACTGCAAAGACACAAAGCCAAATTCAGAGGTGAAATATGGTTAAATTGCACATATAAATGCTCCTTGCTGAATTTTGGCCTTTCCTGTAATACCTGTAGGCTGTGAGCACAGCAAGGATTCAAAGGGTGTTTTGTGGTATCATTTCTTTCCTCTTTTCCTATTTAACTGAAAAACAGAAGCCTGATTGATAGTCAATGTGTGTTACCACTACTGCTTTATAATTAATGCAAAATAACTTCTGTTATGTTGGTTTCTTTGTAAGCTACCTTGCATTAATTTTTCTAACTGTTTATGTGTATGGGTAATATAGAAATGTTACCATTATGTTTTAATTAATTAATATAAGGAAGGCAGCGAAACCAGAGTCAATTGCATATATTTTGTGACTCCTACTATTACTGCAATTTTTATTATAGAACAGCAGACAGAAGTAATGGAACACATAGGTCACATAGTGTGGTATGTATCACTCAGGTATAACTTCTTTGGAGACCATCTATTTCCTTCCCATCTAAGTGCTGTAGCCTGTCAAGTTTCTTGAAATATTTCACACTCTAGAGTCTTTTTAATTATAAGATCTACAGAATGTGTTTAAAAAAAAAACCCCAACATTTTGTACTAAAAATTAATGTAAATTGGTTTTCTTCACAGTTTACTAAATTCTTGTATTTATCCATGTTACACTTTTGGAACTCAGGCTTGTACTAGAGTACAACAGCCACTGTTAAAAGGTCCAAACTGCATACCTGTATCGATGTTTCTCATTGGTTAACTAAATGGCCTGATTATAGAACATGAACTTAACTGAGGAACAGGAAACTGAAATCATTGCCAGGTTAATAATTTATGAGCCTCAACCTCCTTTATGCATGTGTGCATGAAAATGTGAAGAGCTTATAGAAACTATGAATGTAGTAGTAAGTATATCCAGAAGATGTCCAGATTATACTGGAGAACCAAGAAGATGGGCATAGAAGAGTTTTGAACGGTGCTGGCTATGGCTTTTAATAGGGTTGTGCTAAAGAAACAGGTGGGAAAGAGATCATCTGATATTCTGAGTCTGTGGCTGCTTAAATGAATCAAAAATCTAATTAGTGAATATTCACCCATTAACTTTTTGTACAAAATTGTTAAAAGCAGGCATTAACTTTCTGGAATCAGAAGCACTATGTATAGACAGCTGGATGCAGCAAGTAGCTGTCTGCTCTTGATTACTGAGGAAAGCAATAGAGATTTATAGTGATTTATAATTCCCAGGGTGAATGTGGAAGTATCTTTCAACTTTCTACTGGAAGAATCAAATGCAGGCACAATTCCCACAGTATGAACTGAGTCCACTGTGGACTCATGCACAATTTCCAGGATATACTCAACCCAAACTAAAATGCAGAAATTAAAGAAATTGGGTAGTGCTTACAAACATTGCTTTTGTATAAGATATTGTTCTTTCAGAGTTTTATATTTTACATCCTACTGATATTAAATCTCACTCCAGTTAAATGACTGTCAGACACAAGTTAAAAGTAGATAGCATATGTTTCAAACATCCCTAAGAAGCTGTTTTCAAAATTCCCATGCAGATCTTATTTTCTCACAGTTTCTTAATCTTTTTTTCCTAATCAGATTGACCAGTCCACAAGCAATCAGTTACCAATATGTAGAAGTATCCTAAAAAGCTAATATTTATTACTATATTGTTGTTAATTCAAGCTTTTGATGTACTCTTTCAGCAGTGATTAAATTTGTCCTGGTTTGAGTTAGAACAGAACAATTTTCTTTGGTGATTTTACTTTTCCTCTAAGTAAGTTTCTTCTAAGTAACAGCACTTTCTGAAGTTTACAGCATATTTTCACAGACATTCCCTACTTCTCACAGTGATAATGCTCCATGTTACTACAAGGATCAGTGTGCAGAAAGGCTCTTGCTTATACTTGCTCCTGTGCAGACCAAAGTCACTGCCAAATTGTGTACTGTGTTGAGGGTGCAGTAAGTTAGAGGTTGCACCTGCGGGGAGGAGCAGACAGGCAGGTGACCCTAAACTGACCAGTGAGGGATTCCATATACGACATATTCAGTATAAAGCTGAGGGATCAGGAGGGTCAATCTCTCTTCTTCAATGGCTGATGTCTGAGGAGGACTCTGTCTGTTCTGCCTTCCATCCCGATTTGTGTGTTCCTGAATCTAGTTCCAGAATCCACCTCCTGAATCTGGTTCCCTTCTGCTTCTGAGTCCAGCCTGGGACTTGCCCGGTGCCTGCTCCACAGCATCTGTGGTGACAGAGATGTAATTGCCACCAGAGGATGTTGGGTTCAATACTGGTTTTGTATATATTTGTATGTATTCCATTTTATTATTACTATTTTCATTAAAGTGGTTCTAGCCTTCTTTTCTACACCATAGGTCTCTTTCCTTATTCCCCTTTCTTTTCCCCTTTGGGGAGGGTGAGGGGTTACCAGAGAGCATCTGTTACAGGTCTAGCAGACAGACCTGACCCTACGCCTTGACAAAATTAAAAGTTTAATTTATGTGTACAATGATCAAAGTGAGTTACTTCCCAAGTCCCTCCAGTAAGGTTTTAAGCATCCTTCAAACTCAGGAGAAAGCTCCCTTTCCCTGGGTATAAGTCTACGAAGCTTACTTTTAAAAATAATTGAATCCTGCCATATCATAAGTGATCATCTTCACTTTTAACTTGTTCTCAACCGAGTGTCTTTAAGAACTGGACTGCTGTTAGCAGATACCTCAGTGGTTACTGACTGAATATTTATTTTCTTCTTTCTTATATTTCAGTATTTTTAGTTCTGCATCTTCACTTCTACTTTTGCATATAATAGCATTAGCACCGTATACCCACAGATGGAACTAATTCTCTTTTCTGTTTTAAGTTAATGTAATAAATACTTGAGGCTCTAATTTTAGATATTTAAAATCTTATTGATACTGCATAACAAAGTGAGAATTTTTGTAAATAAAACAATGCATTGGACGAGTATACTAAATATTTTCTGTGGAAATAAAATAAAGCCCACTAGCTGATCCATTGTACTTTGCCTGGTGGAAAAGGCACTTTTCAGTTTATAAAGACAAATTAAAATACTAAAGCTATTTCAGAACGTAAGTGGATTTCAGCTTCAAATTTTTCTTTTATTAGGGTTCAGAATAAAATATGAAAAATTTGAAAAGGACTATAAAATGAAATTCAGAAGGAAGGGATTTTGTTTTATAATATATTTTAAGACAAAGTGCCTGGGTCTTATCTATTGAGACTTTTATTATTAAATTATTATTATTTTATTTTTTAAACCAAAGATATCATAACGTTCCCTTGTGTTTAAGTTTTAGCAAGTCAATATATTAATGTGGAAAAGTCTTCCATTGCAGAATTTATGGATAGCTAACAGCAAATGCTTTTATCATGTTTGAGGAAAATGATTTGCTACATGGGGACAACCTCCCCCTAAGCAGTTCCAAGAAAAGTACATGGGAGAAAAATTCTGGGTGAATTTGTCTCCTAACTTTGTGCTTATTGCTGAGATTTTTTTTAATTTTTTTTTTATTTTTAGATTTTATTTTATTTTATTTTATTTTATTTTACTTATGGCTGCTACTCCTATAACTGAAACTGAAGCTTTCAGGGAAGAAGTTCTAGGAGAAAAACTAATGGGAGGGCTAAGAATTGAAGTCATAGAGGCAATTGCTTTTAGGCAAGCAGCTTGAATCCTAAGATTACTGAACAGTTTACAATGAAAAAGTAAACAGATTTTTAGAACTTCAGGAGATATACTTAGTACTGCAATGCACTGTGGAAGCAAGAGATACAAATGTAGCATGAGTAGTAACATGGCGGTAAGTTTTATTTAAGTTTAAGCATAATGGTGACTATGAAGGTGCAAAGTTGAAATTACATCTATACAGTGTTCTTCATCAGGTCTGAATCAAGATCATTCTGTTAGGTTTCCAAGTACCTTTTGACTTGATTAATGAACTATTAACTAGATTTACTTCCCCCCCCCTTTTTTTTTCCTTCTGTTTGTTTGTAGGAGAAGGGTGACAGAAGGAAGAAAGTAGGTTTATTTGCTTTTCACATTGTTTATTTTGGGGAATTGCATTAGGAAAAATGTTTCTGAAAATCCATTGGAACTGGGTCACGTCCTTCATTTTTACTTCAAAATCCCCTCACCAAGATTTCCAGAGAAGTAGACTCCTTACCAGCAATAAAACATGTAGTTAGGAAGTACAGCCTTTCAAATTATAAAGTCTGTGATCAGTAGACTCTCTCAGAGAGAACTGAGGACAAGCTGTATAGCCACGTCATTAACCAGCCACATTGATGAGATGGCAGTGTGCTGCTCCTGCCAACCAGGCTCAGTACACATCCTGCCTGCTGGTCTATTACATTCCAAATGGCTCCTCATGTTTTTCCTTCCCGTGCTTTATTCATAGGATCCTTTCAATTCTCATGTTTGTTTTTATGCCAGAGCTTTATCTTTAACCCCATCACTTTCCATTTTTTTTACAGGCTCCTATGCAGAGTCCCTGAGTACATCTTCCCCCTGTATTTTCTGATTCTATTCAGCATTCTCTGGAATCCTCATTCTAACTTACCTTCTTTCCAGTTGTTTTTTTTAATCTCTTTGCCTTTTGAAATCGGGAATCTTGATCAAACTATTGCAATTTTTTCTAGGACTTTCTCCCATAATGAGTTGTGCACGTCTTTCCTCTCCCTTTCCTAAGCTATCATTCTCCCAGCCCTGGAAAAACTCATCATTTGTCCGGCTTCTCACCTCCTTCTTCTTCCCTTTTCAGGATCTGTTATGGGCCATGTGAGAATTTAATTCCCCCTATTATACTATTCTTTCTACACAGGCAGAGAGTTATTTAGGATACCAGTGTCTTAAATTTCACTGAGAGAATGATGGAGCATTAGAAAGCTCTATGATCTACAGGCAGATATCCTTGCTAGGTGTTAAATCCTTAACAGTCACGTCCATTACTTTTCCCCTTCTGATTTTCTACGGTAACAAAAGACTATCCATCACTTATCTCTCCATTGTTTTGGTGTTCCTTCACTGATCATTAAATACCTGCTCTGCTAAACATTGTCATTAATCTTTTTTTTTCTGTCCTTCACCCCATGTTTTCTTCAAAACTTTCTTTAGGTTGATGATATTTTTCCATTGTAATGATGATGGTACAATTAACATGTCTACAATAAAATATTTAAGCATCACATTGATGTTAGTCTAAATGCTGTGCCAACACAGAAGCATCCCACTTCTCTTTGTTCTGCCTTTGTGCTGTTTTTGTCTTTTAAAGCTTTCATGCATGATTAGTCCTTGCACTGTTTCTGGAGGTACAGAAGCTCCACATTTTTCAGCCAGGGAATATCAGCAACCTACAGAACAGAGGGATTATGTTTGACAGAGGAATCCTGCAACCGTGTATGTCATAGCACAAAGCTGTGACATGTAGGCAACTCTTGAGTGAGCTTGCTTAGGTACTACAAGTACAGCACAGCTACTCTTGTGTATCACAACTCCCTGTTAAGGATAAATAGCTAGCTTATCATCTGTTTTCTCACAATTTAAACAATGTGAACAAAAGTTATTTGATTAATAGTGCTATTCAATAAGGAGGATGCATTAAAGCTTCCTGTACTTTGGTTACATGTCTGAAGAAGAATTGCAGTTATCACTGTAGCAGCTCCAGTATTATCTATACTCACCTTTATGGGTTCAGGTCTTCCGCTTTCAATGCTCTGCCCCATGACTGAGATATCAACCATCACATGATTTTCTCTGTGCTTTATCTTGATCGCTGACATAGAGCACTCACTGGAGGTGAAATCCTGTGGAGGTTTTTTATCATAAATTCACTTTCCAAGTGTTCTGTCAAGAATTCTGCAATATTATCCAGAGTATTTTACATCCAGCTGTTTGCAAAATACACAGATTTTGTTTCTAAAGTAAGGCTTCAGAACTTTTTGAAATAGCGGCAAATTGTTGGAATGTGGTTTCCCTCCTAGCATGCACAGTGTGCTGCTAAAAACCCACCACAGAGATGAGATATTTTGACTACATAGTATTAAAGCAAAATCTTATCTAATTTATGTAAACTTCCAAATTTATCCCATCTCTTTGTTATTATCACAGTTCTTTTGTAATCACAATTGTTATAATTGATACTCTGCATTATGGTTCTATTTTTCTCCAAATATTGCTGCAAATTTCTACAGACAATAGGAGAATGGGGGGTGAAAAAGACCCTCTGAAACCACTTAAAAATCCCACTACAAACCTCATTGGCTGTTAAACCACCATTACCAAATGTTCTGTCATTAAGAAATTGTCTAGATCCCTTTTTCTCTCCATCAGAACAGGAGCTGTAAGCACTGCATCTGCTAGAAAAGCAAAATGTGGGTGTTTGGGTGGGCTGTGTATGTGGGAGTTACTTATCTAGTAGCTTTCTGGTTTTTTAGAACACTATTTTAAAGTTGAAAAGTTCACCCAACTTATGTTTAGCAACTTGAAATACAGGCATCACATTTTCTCGAACTTTCTTGCTTTTACTACAGAAGCTTTCAAAGTATAAAAGCTTCAAATAACTTTTTTCCTTTTTGCAACATTCCTGCAACATGGGAGATGAATTTATTTTCTGCCCCACAAGTTCTCTCACATTTTAAATGTTCCCATCTGTCACACTGATGCATTTTTTTCTGAAGGTTAGATGCTTCTTTTTCTTTCTGTCTTTCATATGCCTCCTCTATCTTAAATAGGAAAATATTGAATTGTTTTCTTTTTAAAATCCTGCTTTAGGTATTCCTGCTGTTCTATTGCTGAATTATAGATAGTTTATGGATTTTTTTTTCAAGCATCACCACAGGCTGTGATTTTGTTTCATCTCAGAAGCTAAGTGGCATAGAGATTTATTATTTTATTTAAGAATTGCTCAAAATCTTATCACTTGGTCATATGCAGTGTTTGGGTGGTAGAGCTCAAAGGACAGAGGATCTCAAAGGAGCAGCCCTGGTGGAAAAGGACTTGGGGGTACTGGTGGATGAAAAGCTGGACATGAGCCAACAGTGTGCACTTTCAGCCCAGGCGGCCAATCGCATCCTGAGTTGCATTAAAAGAAGTGTGGCCAGCAGATTGAGAGAGGTGATTCTGCCCCTCTGCTCTGCTCTGCTCTGCTCTGCTCTGCTCTGCTCTGCTCTGCTCTGCTCTGCTCTGGTGAGACCTCACCTGTAGTACTGTGTCCAGCTCTGGAGCCCTCAACACAACAAGGACATTGACCTTGTGGAGCAAGTCCAGAATTGGGACACAAAAATGATCCAGGGGCTGGAGCACCTCTCCTACGAAGACAGGCTGAGAGGGTTGGGGCTGTTCAGCCTGGAGAAAAGAAGGCTCCAGGGAGACCTTATAGTGGCCTTCCAGTACGTGAAGAGGGCCTACAAGAAAGCTGGGGAGGAACTGTTTACAAGGGCATGTAGCAATAGGACAAGGGGCAATGGTTTTAAACTAGAGAAGGGTAGATTTAGATTGGACTTTAGGAAAAAGTTCTTTACTCTGAGTTGTGGAACATGAACTGGTTGCCCAGGGAGGTGGTAGAGGCTCCATCTGGAGATATTCAATGTCAAGTTTGATGGGGTTTTGAGCAACATGATCTAGTTGAAGGTACCCCTGCTTTTATGATTTTATATAGCATTCACTGGAAGCTGATCTTACATTCAAAACTAGTTTACTGCTAGTGAAAAATTAACATACTTCATTTACATAGGTATAGAGAAATGAGTTTTAAAGAACTGAGAAATACAGTTTGAAATTAACTCAGTCTTTTTGCTTGTCCATCCAAATTCAGTATGACTGCCATTTTCAGATGAAAAATGTAATTGAGATCTTGAGTACCTCAGCAAATAGAAATACCTCCTAGCACTTTAGAGGAACCCTACTTTGTTTACCCTAATTTATGTACCCGACTTTAATGGACATATCCATTTGCCTGTTTGAATAGACTTTTCAATACTGTTTATACTTCATTTTCATGTTGTTATTCATTGCTGCTTAGCATATTGTTATGCTTTGAATATTACAGAATCATAGAATTGTCAGGGTTGGAAGGGACCTTAAAGATTATCTAGTTCCAACCCCCCTGCCATGGGCAGGGACA
>WTSP01006770.1:168007-184340 GCA_025331215.1 Actenoides lindsayi | reverse complement strand
GGCCAGGCTCTCCCCACCCTCAGCACCAACAATTTCTCCCTTCTCTCCAGCCTGAATCTCCCTCTTTGAATTTCAAACCATCCCCCCTTGTCCTGTCCCAACAGATCCTGCTCAAAAGTTTTTCCCTTCTTTCTGACAGGCCCCTTGAAGTTCCAAAAGGCCCCAAGATCTCCCCAGAGCTGTCTTGTCTTACTTCTTTTTGAAAAGACATGTTGAAGAATACTTTAAAGTGAAGCTGCACTCAGGTACATGTGGTTTTTAGCTGCCTGGCTTGGGTGCCTCATGGTGCTGTGAGCTGGGCACTTGGCATGTGGGTAGAGGGTTTGGATGGCTCAGGAAGGAGCTTTCACTCAGACCAGGCTTAGACAGCACTAGCAGTAAAACGGGTTCGTGTGTCGCAAAAACAATGTAGGATGGAGTTGAAAATAACTTGAGCTGAAATACTCAGCATGAAGCAAGTTTTGGTGGGGGCTCTGCTTCTGCCCAGCTGATCAGAAACAGAAACGACATCGGACGTGCCCACCGCAGACCAGAGCTTGGGCCCGGGGCCAAACTTGCCAAAGGTTTTGTGTTGCTGGAGGATCTGGTGCCGGTGGTGATGCCATCACCCGAGAGCTGATCAATGAAATCCTGTGTGGAGATGAATAGAAACAAAACGTTTCAGAACTCTTTCCTGCTCAGGGGGAAGGATCCGTGCGTAGCGTCTGCGCCGGTGTATTTTTAAATACAGCAGCTTGTCGTCAGCCTGATGGACGTGGTGGGTGGCAGTGTGACAGCTTTCTGAAGGAACTGTCTGCTTTGATGCTTCAGATGTCAATGATGATCCCTCCAGACGAGGATGATCCATTTCCTCCCCAGTTCCATTGAGGCTACAACCGGTTGTCAGCCCAGCTGGGAGAGAGGAGCCATCCCTGAAACCGGCCAGGATCCTCCCGAGTAGCACCTGAGTTTTTCTTGGGCATTTCTGTACGTTTTCTTAAGAGATGACAACAACAAACCCTGCCAGGAGCTGCCAGCCCCCGGGGGAAGAGTTGTTTATCTTGATGCTCCGCTGAATTTCTGCGGCGATGACTAAAACTCAACCCACAGTGGGGTGGTGTAGCGAGACCTCGCGGGGCTGGAGGAGGCTGCCAGCACAGCACCCTGGCAGAGGCAAAACAAACCCCTCTTCTTTTCTTGTTATTTTCCCATGATGTGCTGACTGAAGTCCTTCAGTTTGTCCATCATATCCTGATGTCAGAGAATCAGAGAATGGTCAGGGTTGGAAGGGACCTTCAAGATCACCCAGTTCCCACCCCCCTGCCATGGGCAGGGACACCTCCCACTAGAGCAGGTTGCTCAGAGCCCCAGCCAGCCTGGGCTTGAACACTTCTGGTCATTTTACCAATACCTGTAATACCAGAGGCAGCATGTGATACAGTGTCACGTATCTGAAAAGGCAGAGTCAGTAGAGTTTTAAGCTATTGTAGGTTAAACACAAAAACTTAAAGTAGATGAAGAGAGACCTTTAAGAAAAGTGCATAAAATGGTGAAAAGTGGACAACAAATCTGTGTTTAAACGAACAAGAACAGGAAGCTTTGCTGGAGCCTCTGAGACTGGTAGATGACAAATATGTAGATAGTGCTCAGGAAAGAGAGTCAAAGTTCAAAAGCCAAATTATTTTTGCTGTGCTCTCTGTGGAAGATGTTTTGATGCTAAAGAACCTTTCTTTATGGGGACTGTCTAGAGCTTTTGTTTGAGACTGAAACATTTCTGTGTGAAGTTATAGAACAAATAAAACAAATGCTAACAAGGATGGAAAAAGCCATATGGGCCTGACAGTTCTGAACCAAATCAGAGCTGAAATAATCAAGAGTTACTGTTTGCTTGTTGCCTAACAAACATTCACACCGAGAGATAATCTTTCACTACCTTGAGTTTTAAGTGATGCATAGAAGGACTTTTAGCTGAGTAGAATTTCTAGGACAAATTCTTAAATTTTAATTGATACGATAAAAATTGTGTGGCTCCAGCTGTAGAGTTGCACCACTTGCTGCTGCTGTTTATAAAGAGGTGGTTATGTTGGAACAAAGGTATTTCAGACATGGTAGCTTTCTTCCTACTCCTGACTTGTCTTGGTGTAGGAGTACTTAAGCAGCCATAAGTGCCTTTAAAGTGCTATAGCTTACCTTTAACACCCTTGTGCTGACTGCATTTCAAGACATTGCCTATGCACGGTGGAGCTAAAATTGTCTGCTTAAGAGCTTTGGAATATTTGTTCTGTTGTGAACATTCTCTTCTCTATTGGAAAAGTGTAAGGTTGTCATCAACTCTTAGGCTATTTCCTTCTCTGGAAAAATCCTTTTTATTATAAATAGTTCTCTGATTTACAGCTTAGAGTGAGATTCCTTTAAGAAAAGGCAAAAGGAATGTGTGCTTATCATTTTGAACACTTTAAGTCTCCCGATACCCATCCGCAGTAGGTAAAAGGAAAAAAAAAAAACCCAAGTTCTTCATCATGTATTTTATATCCTCTCTTAATACTCTCTCAGCATCTGTTGTTAGAAAAGCACTTCTCTTAAATCACAGACACTTTTGAGTAAATACTGTCATTAATAGCATTGGATGAATAGCTGGCATTCCCCTGGCAAATTCTAAAGAATTTAGAGACCCTTCATCTATTACACACAGAAGTAATTCCAATGAAAATTACATCTTCAAAGAATTGGTTTGGATGGTTTCCTTTGATTTGAAGGGAAGTGTATTCAGTCTGTTTAGTCACTTACTAAAAGAAATTGAAGTACTTACGTGTGAAATCAAAAATTATGGAAATGTTGTGGTTAAATAATTAAATTTTTACTATGTAGAGTGATTATTTATCTAATTTTATTATGTTTGGGTTTTTTTCTTGTGTCCCCAGGAAGTGAAATACCTGCCAACTTGGATCTCATCCTTGCTGATACATCTAAGCCAACCATTGTACTGGACCCAATAACAAATAAGGAGGTACTTCTAAGTGAGTTGAGGGGATGGGACCAAGGGCCTTTCTGAATTACGTAGTAAGTACAGGCTGATAACAAAAAGAAATTGTTCATGCCATCTTGGGCATAGAAAGGTGAGCTGCTTATATATATTCATTGCTATTCTGGAGAAAACTCTGAAGGAGACACAAAAAGTGCCTTGATTTTTCAGATAATATTGAGTATTTACAGACAGTATGCAATGCATCTGATTTAATAAGTAGGTACTGAGCAACTAGCAAAACTAATTATATGTTAGGATTAATGTTTTTCTCCTGGACTTTTTTTTTTGTAGAATGTATTAACACTGACATCAGACACAAATGCTTCTTCAAAGACGAAGCAGTAGAAATCTATAAGAATTTGAATACATCTTCTTTTGCCACTGGTAGACTGATTTTGAAACCACTTAAAGAAAAGGGACGCCAGTTTGTCCACATGGACACAATAGTAAGTATGGCTTTTTCTGACTTTTATAAAATGGACTATGCAAACAGAAAATCTTAGAATGGTTGGAAGTAGCATCTGAAGTTGACAGATTTTTCAGGGTATTTTTTTTCCCCCTATAATGCAAACTAATACAGGAAGCATTAATGAATCATTTCAGGTGTGAAATCGGTTGTAACCAAAGAAAGCTTGCTAGAGGTACTTTGCATAACACATTAAATGGGTATGTCCATGTACTTACATGGCTGAATCTTGCAGGCAAGGTAGAAGCATCAAGTAAATAAAATTTTCCTCCACCCCCCCTGTTAAGTTGTGCATCTGATTTTTTCAGCAGGGTGGGCAAAAGAGATTGCAGCTCTGCCAGCTTATTTGTTCTTTGATCTTTGTTACAACATATATAGAATCACAGATTAGTAGAATAGTTTGGGTTGGAAGGGACCTTTAAAGGTCATCAAGTCCAATCCTTCTGCAAGAAGCAGGGACCTCTTCAGCTAGATCAAGTTGCTCAGAGCCCCGTCAATCTGACCGTGTTTCTGGGGATGGGGCATTGACCACCTCTCCAGGCAACCTGTGCCAGTGTTTTACCACCCTCATTGTAAAAAATTTCTTCCTCGTATCTAGTCTAAGTTTTTTACTTTAAAAACATCACCCCTTGTCCTATTGCTACGGGCCCTACGAAAAAGTCTGTTGCCATCTTTCTGACAAGCTCCCTTGAACTACTGAAAGGACACAGTAAGGTCTCCCTGCAGCCTTCTCTTCTCCAGGCTGAACAACCCCAGCTGTCTCAGCCTGTCCTCACAGGAGAGGTGCTTCAGCCCTCTGATCATTTTTGTAGTCCTCCTGTGGACCTGCTGGTCCATGTCTTTCCTGTGCTGGGGACTCCAGAGCTGGACACAGTGCTCCAGGTGTGGTCTCACCAGAGCACAGCTGAGTGGCAGAATCACTTCACTTAACTGCTGGCCACACTTCTTTTGGTGTTACTCAGGATATGGTTGACCTTCTGGGCTGCAAGCACAGATTGCCATCTCATGTCCATCTTTTTATCCACTAGTACCCCCAAGTCCTTCTGAACAGGGCTGCTTTCAATCCCTCCACTTCCCACCCTGTACTGATGCCTTGACCCAGGTGCAGGACCTTGCACTTGGCCTTGTTGAACCTCATGAGGTTCACAAAGGCCCACTTCTCAAGCTTGTCCAGGTCCCTCTGGATGGCATCCTGTCTCCTGGGCATGTCAACCACACCACGCAGCTTGGTGTCACCTGCAAACTTGCTGAGGGTGCACTCAATTGCACTCTCTATGTCCTTGATGAATAGAGTAAACTGTACTGGTCCCAGTACAGACCTGTGGAGGGACACCACTTGTCACTGATCTCCATCTGGACATCGAGCCATTGACTACTACTTTCTGGATGTGACCATCCAACCAATTCCTCAGGCCCTGAATAGTCCATACATCCATCCATCCATCCAATCCATATTTCTCCAGTTTAGAGAGAAGGATCTTACGGGGAACCACGCCAAAGGCTTTACAGAAGTCCAGATAGATGCCATCTGTAGCATTTCTCTTGGCCACTGGTGTAGTTGTTTGTATGCAAAACCAAAAAGTATGTTTTCTTGGATAGCTTTCTTACATGTTTGTGAAGGAAATGTTGCTAATCTTAGAACCTTTTGACTTTCATTAAGGCTTTCCATGTTATCCACGGCAAAATTATTTTTACCTTACATGAGACATCATATTCCCTCACTACAGGGAGCTGCTTCTACGTTCCAGCAGGTAAGTATATGTGTTTAAAACCAAATCTGTTGGAGGTAGGTGAGAGTAAATTAGCACAGTAGGAAGCAAAGCCAAGCTGAATGATGGGAAGAGCTAACTCAGTAGAGAGCGGGCAGGTGTAGGGTTATAAAGAAAGGAATGGGACCCAACACAGGATGTAGTTTGATGACCCAACCTTTGGATGCAGTGATACAAACACTGCTTGTTTATTGGACATGGCCTCAAAGTTTTTTATGGCACTGCCAAGTTCTAAGAGTGAATTTCTCTTGGTATTCTGACTCTGTCCCTAGCTGTAATGCTGGGGAAACATCACAGGCAGCTTAGTATAGTGGTACTTAATACAGTGGGTTTGGTCACCATCTGTTTGGGTTTTTTTTCTATATAAAATTATGAAAATCCATTTGGATCAGTTCCCTATATTTTATGCTTTGTGTTTAACATACAGAAGATGGAGAGTGTCTTGTTGAACAGCTTATAATTTCATGTGGGTTGTTGAGAATTGAGACACCCGATTTCACCCCTCTGAGATAGAAGTGGGGAGTTTGTAGCAGTTGTAAAGCAGGTTGCTCGTGAAGCTGGAGAGAGCTTTTGTAGTTTTCTCGTGAAGAGGCTATGTTAGAAAATGACAAACTGCTACTTGTTCTTCCATTAACTTTTCACCACGACATCCTGATGGAACAGTCATTATCCAACTCATGCTTGATGCTTTGAAGCTTTTTTGTTTGTTTTAATTTAGGGGTCTTGCAGAGACAATTTTGTAGATTGCTTTTTGGGAAAGCAGATTATTTCAACTGCTGCAAATTCCACATGGCCATGAGGATCTGTACTTTTCCATTCTTCCCTGCTTCTTGGTGGCCTGTCTCATCGTGCCTGGATGGGCAACACAGTAGTTGTGGCAGATAATCTCGAACTACAGGGTGTTGCTCCTTCCTAGGCACATTCAGTCAGTGCCCTTTAGATGTTTGTGGTCATGTTTGTATGGAAATCCCAAGTGGAGATCTGCAGATAAGTTTCCATGTGCAGTTTCTATTGAGATTTATCTATAGGAATAAATTAAATTCCATCACCTTAAAGTTGTTTTTTTTTTTTCTTGTGGGTTTTGAGAGCTGAGAGCTCAAGTCTGTTACGTTCTCTTCAGTAAAAACCTCAGCAAAGATGTGCTTTATTCTAACCATGGGTCAAAATGAATGGCAGTAGCTGTGTTCCTTGTTACCTCTTGGAAATGCAGTGGATGTGTTTGTAAGAGTGACGTGATAGATTAGAGAATAATATTCCTTCTGCTAAAACACATGAAATAAAAATACACTTGGCTGATGACAGAACTGGACTTCAAAAATTGCTAGTGCCTTCTAAAAAAAAACTTTCTCTGTTTTTATTTGTAGGAAATGAGTATAACATACGTAATATCCTGGATGAAGAAAGTGTTCTTTTCTTCACACAGCTCAAAGCCAACTGAAGAACTTTCTGCAGCAAAGTTTGCTGGAAGGCTTTTCAGGCTTTTGTATGTTTTGTAAGCTTGTACAAAGTTTGTAAATTGTAGCTTCTGTTAAGTTCTTTTTAGATAAAAAAAGTGTTTGAGTGGGCCCAGCTGAACGTTACAAATTAAGACAGAGCAGCTGAAATCAACAGAAGAAGAGTTGAGAACAAAACCAAAAGAACAGCTCTGGCAGTTTGCTCTCAAACTGAACTGACATGCTGGAGGGCCTCACTCTGCATCAAGTTCCTGCTCTCGTGTCATCGAAAGACAGCAAGATACGTGTGTAAAGTGTTTGGGTAAAGTACATTGTTGTTCCAAGCTGTATTTATATGCCTAATCTCCCTAAAGATGCTTAGCATTTGAAAAATTTTTGACATCTTCAGCGAACATCTGGTAGTTTTAACTTCTGCCTGCCACAAACTGCTGAGAATAATCTCTGTTTAAATGGAGGCCCGTGCCATTTGCATTCCAGTAATTACTGTTGAGGAGAGGGGCTGATGAAATGCTTGTGTGCTGGGGTCCAGCCTTCTTCCAATACCTTAATGACAGTTTCTTCGTCTGCCAGATGTATGATTAGTGCCTCAAATTCTGATTGTAAAATTGGAGCTCTTAAGTCAGAGCTTATCAGTTGTGTCTTCTGTAGGAAGCTATGGCTTGATTAGCTCTGAACATTGTGGCTGTTCTGCGTCGGTCTATTTGGCCAGATATGCTACCAAATATATATATGTGTATATTGCCAAATATATTACTTTAATATCTCCTTTTGTTTTGCTTGCTGTGTTCCTGGATAATAATGAGGACCTTAGGGAAAACTGTAATTATACTGTACACTCCAGAAGCCAAGTCTAGACAGCAGATGGTATCCATAGCATTTGTCTCCCTAGCCCTTCAAGGTTTCTTCTGCCTGAAGATAAGGATAAACTGCAGCTCTTCTGGTAGGGTGTTTTTTCTCCGTGGTCACTGCCATTCTAGAAGAGAAGGGGATAAGGAAAATTTAATTTGAATTGTAAACTTGAAGGACTTGAGGATTGAGTGTTGACCTTGTAAACAGCCTCAGACATGATCTTTATGCTAAATGTGGAGTAGACATTAAAGTAGGAAAGATGAATTGGTCTTAGTGCTTCCCTTTAGCTTTCAGCTGCCACCTTTTATCCTGTGTCTGTGAAAGGGATTGGACACAAAGATTACCATGACTGTGAAAGACCCTTTAGAATGGTGAATTTTAGATCATTTTTTTTTTTATCATTATCTTTCAATCAGTATTTCCTGTGATATAGACTGACAGTGAAAATACTTAGTAGAAATTATGTTGCTTCTTTGCATTATTGGTTAAGTCATGCTTAAATATGAGAAGATGAAGCAGAGGAGCATGTCTATTGCCATTTAGTTCTGCCTGTCTTCCCAAGAACTATTTGCTGTCAAAGTTCAGACTGTACAGAAAGACCACTTTTTTTCCTTCCCCTTCCACCCCCAGCCTCAACTTCACAAGCAGTTTGAGTTAAAATAAAAAGTCATTTAGTTACAGGCCATAATAATTGGATGTTGGCAGCTTTTCTACATTTGTGGCTTGAATTGGTCTCTTCAAGGTCAGCAAGGTTCAAATATTGCCCCTTCTGTGTTGGAGCCATACCAGCTACCAGATGGGCACCCACTAAAACATTTAGTTTGTAAGTCTTTCAACTCCTCAGGCCTGCAGAGATCTGGAAATTGTAAAACACTGCAGGGCCAACATTAGACCAAAGATCCTCTGCTCCTTGCCTAAGCATGTCTCCCAGTGGTCAGGGCATGGACATGGTGGTCTCTGAGCCCCACCAGCTCATTGATTCCAGCTAAAAGTCAAAATGAGGCCACTTTTCAGTTGTGTTAAAGACCAGGGATTCAGAAGGAAGATACTCTGCAAATTTTCTGGGTATCAGAAGGATACTTTGTGAAGGGGTTAGTGAAGATGTGTGGGCCACGGAGGTCATGGCCTCAGAGGAAGGTGTGGATAGGTGGTGTGGTGAAGGTCAAGGCAGCCTGCTGCTTTCCAGCAGCATGTTCTAGTTTGGAGGGCTCATGAGGAGTCACACATTACCCTTCTTGTATCAGGCACTGCCGTGTCTTCCCCCACTGCATTATACTGCAGCTTGGCAGCAAGGTTTTGAGTGGATTTTCTTTTGGGTCATGAGTAAATCACAAGAATTACATCCTTCAGGATGTTTTCTTAAGCAGCAGTAATGTGTGCAGACCTTTTCTTGACACAGGCTGGGAAGTGGCAGATGTTCAAGTGCAGGTTTGTTGTCAGCATGCCACAAAGAGCTGTTTTCTTAATTCTGTGGCTAGAAGTGTCAGCAGAATAGGGTGGATTTGCTAAAAACTTTTTAGGCTGGATGGTTTTGTTGCTTTGTGTCTAGTCGGTTTCTTGGCAGAAATGTCCTGTATAGTTTACAGAGAACGTTTTGTAGCTGGACTTAAAATGATTACTTTTTTTTTCCAAGTAGCAAAAAACATTTGTGTCAAGAAGCACGGTGATGTATGGAGGATGTTGCTGTAGTTTAGCACCAGTTCCACCATTTGTCACTAGATGGGGCTTCAAGCACAGCTGTTTGTCCTTGCCTGGCATCTCTATGCAGAATATGTTTGGCTTTTGAGAGGAAGAATACCACGTTACAGTTAGAGATCCATTCAGTTGAGTTCTGTTGCAAGGAGATGTGTATCAGTTTCCACTGACATTACCACTTGCCACTGAACCTCACCGAGTTCATATTGTACCAGTTGCAGCCACTTGTTCAGAGTTGTTTTTGACAATATTACCACACAGCACTAAAGAGAGTAAAGAGAGTTCATTGTTTGTCTGAATTGCATTTAAGGTTCTTTTCTTCAGTTGTAAAAAGCTTGCTTCCATGTCACTAGCCTGACTTGTAGCGTGAGGCTGTGCAGGAGAATGTGCTGGGTTCCAGGACTCTAAGGGTGTGGAGTTCTGCAAACAAGTGTGGTCATCAGAAGAAGCAGCTGATGTTTCATCTCTACCTGATCTTGATTTGGCTCCTGTTTCCTACACTTGTATGTACATGAGGCTACTGGTAGTCATGGGTAACCTTTGGTAGTCTTTGTTTCCATTACCAAATGGGATATTGCAAAGAACAAAAAATGCTGTCTCTGAAGTGTGACAAATTAGCATTCTTCTTCCTGCTTATGTGATTATTTTTATCAGTGTATTTTCTCTTGAGTAATCTAACTTCCACTGGCTACTGGGATGGTTCCAAACAGGTATGTGCCAAAATGCTGAAGTAAGAGCCCCCACAGAGCACGTTGTGATCTGTGGCTTAAACAGGTATTTTTAGGGTTTCTGTAACGTTATTTGCCTGTTGTGATGGTATTTGCCTGTAGCGTTGAAAACAGTTTTAAAATTATTTCATAGGCTTTTAAATTATTTGATAATGGCTTATAGATTGAGCTCAGATGGCCCCAACTTTTTGCTTACCCTAGAGTACAGATTATGACCTCTAATAGCAGTAGAGATCTGAGCCGGGTTTGTGCTAAGCTAGGCCTAAGTCAGTTAGCCAGCGTTACCTGCTGGGAACGTTGTTGCGCAAGAGACACGGCTGTCTCTGTCGCCTGTGTGGTGCACATACTGTTCCTGGAGGGTATCCCTGGCTTAGGGTGTTAATTCATTGTCTTCTGTCAACAGTCATTGGGAGAGCTGGACACAGAAGCTGAGTCAGCTTCATGTTAACAGGTACACGTGTTCCACGGTAGGTACTGTAACAGCTAGAGGTTTATTTGAAGGAGTTTAACTGACAGTGTCCCACCACAATAAAAAGTCAGCTTTTTTTTGAAGGTTTTAGTTCCCTTTGGAAAAAAAAAATTACTGGTTAGTAGGGTCTTTTGGAAAATCTATCTTTTTGTAGTTTGTTTTGGTTAGAAAGCTGTTCCTGCTTTACTAAACAAAGATTTTTCTTCTGCAGTTTAAAACAGCAGAAGAATGGTTGCAAAACTATCAGATGTGTCTACACCCATATTTGTACAAATTTGTAAACATAAAATAGGAGAAAATGAATTGAGTAATTACAGAAAAATGCCAATAAAACAAACTGCTGAGCTTCATATGCAGTTTCTTCCTTTTTTCAAGTACACAGCCAAACAGGTTATCTGCAAATGATTTTCAATTAATATTTGGGGAATGCAAGAAACCCAGAGAGCTCTTTTCTCACTTTGTAACAGCTGAAAAGGCATTTCAGCATGAAGGAAGGAGTATTTCTTACACTTCCACTGATGTATGGACTCGATTGCACGATGTCCTTTGTAATACAGGATTTACTTTTAAGTGATGATTGATTGCAGATAATACATCTCAGTGAAGAGCATGGAACGTGCCCCTTTAATGGTATTGACAGCTGTTGTAACTGAATATCTTGGTCTTTCCAGGCTGGTACATTTCCTTTTCAGAATATCCTATAACTTCATGGACCTTCACAAATGTAATCGGAAGAGCTCACGAAGCCAAATGCTTCTCAGGTTGCATGGAAAAGCTTCGTTTAGGATCTGGCAACCAAAGTGATTCCTATGGCCCGGTTCTAAGATGGAAACAATAGTGGATCATCATTCAAAACCGGTGGCTACAGGTTATTAGGGAATGAATGTGTGAAAAGGAGTATCCACAGAGCTGCTCTGTTTTCTTAAGCCCACCCACAAAGCTCCTGTTCTGGTTTGGTTCATTTAAACTCCCATGCTCAAGCAAAGGCACACACAGAATGTTGTAAAGCCACATTTGCTTTGCACTTCTACAGTTGGCTCTTGTTTGGAGCAAGAGAGGGGCAATAATTGAAACAAGGAGCCGTAGGAACTGAAGTGTTTACTTTCTCAGTCTGACTGTTCAGTTGAGGTACCAACGTCAGAGTGTTCACAGGAAAACAGGTTAATGTCCCAGGTAAGGTTTGTTTAATTCCTCTTTGCAGCTCGGTAGGTGAGGACTTTGAAAATTGGAAAAGAATTGCAATACACTTGAGAGCTGTTTAGGAAGTTTGTAACATGGGTGGAATAGCTGGTAACACGTTATTTTATTTAGCTTATTACATTTATTTTTTTTCATGGTCGTGGTGTTTGAAGTTGCCTTGTCCTGTGTTTTCAGCAACAGCAACTGAATCGATCGCGATGGCAGGCGCACGGTGACGCTGTGCGGGTGTCTTCTGGAATCAACGTGCCACAAGGAGGCAGAGGTGTAAACATAACGAAGAGCTGTAGTAGTGCCCAAAGGTGTTGCAGACTGGCTTGTCTAGGTTGTGCAACGGGTTTTCAGTGAAATCCAGTAGTTTTTGGAAAAGCAGAACGTGACTCTTCCGACTGGTAAGGGAAATCTTTCTGGTGTCAGTGCCATGAGAAGATGGCTGGCTGTGCTGGTTTGGGATTCCAGCAGCACTATGATCACTTGTGTTTAACAGCATTAACTCATCTTATCTACAACTGCAGGATCCAGCTAATGAACATGGTGTATAATCCACTGAACAAGAGGCCTGAATTTTACCCTTTCTTTGTTATCGCTTTTGTGTTGTAGCACAGAGGGGGCGATTACGAGGAGCGGAAGTTAATTACCGAGAAGGTTTTTTTTTGAACACAGTCTGAACTTGAAATTTTATTGCTGACAAAGAGGGGGGCTCCCCTAGGATGCAGTAGCCTATAGGCTGAAGAAAATAAGCACTTCTCCTATATTTCAGTTAGTGCCAAGTCAGCTCTGAGGCTAATTAATCAAAACAAATTTACAATTAAGCCCAGGAAGGAAGGCTAATTAAGTAGCCAGTTAAGAAAAATTGCTGAAGGAGGGAGCAACCTGAAGGGGAAAGCATGAAACGCCCAGTATTGGCCCATGAAGGACAATTAAGTGATAATTGCAGAGGCCTTTTTGCATCCAGCAAATGCTCTCTGACTTTTATGATGGCTGAGTTCCTTCATATTAGCAGAAGCAGACATTTGCCTGTTGAGCAACTGAGCTTTACCACGTGCTCTTAAGGTAATTCACAGGTAAAGCACAGAGGTCGCTGCAGGAATAAATCAGAACACAGCTGCCAGCCTGGAACAGTATTGTAGCCGGCGAAAAAGCCCCCGCTGTGTTTTAAAGACAAACTAATTTTATTTGCCTCTTCATTTTGTGGCATACTGGGTCCATCTTAGCATCCTGTTTAACCTTTCAAACAAATTGCCTGGAGTGAATTATCAGGATTGATAACAGCTTCGTTTTGTTCAGCTGCTAACCCCACTTTGGTTCACAGAAATCATTGCCTTGTCGTGAAATGGCTTCTGTTGCTTACCCCCTGCACCCACGCTGCATGCTGTACTGGTGTTTCTTGATGGGGAAACAAAACAAGAGGGGGAGAACTCAAATATTGTTTTTACTGGAAACAATTTAGTTTCTCATGTAAAGGACTTCTTAAGCTTGTAAAGCTCATCTGGTGAGATGCTGAGGGTTGTAAATGAGGTGCATGCCCCAGCCCTCCTGTGCCCCTCCTTGCCTATTGCCACAGAACAGTGATGCTGGTGAAGTACAAAGCCTGTCTTAATCAGACACGTGCACGGGCTAAGAATTTTCTTAAATATCCACCTTTGAGGGGTTTTTTTTGTGCATTTATCTGGAACTTGAATTATTTCAGAAATTGCAAAGGAGGAATTAAAATGCTGATAGCCATTTCCTTCAGGAAATTCCATGTGCATGTGCTGCCAGTGTGATGCACTGTGTCCTGCTATGCAAGCTGACAGTTGTCTCCCTGAAGTGTCTGTTAAAGGTGTGCTTTTGTCTCTTTGTTGTTTTTCTTTTTCCCTTCCCCTTGCAGCAGGCTGTGGGGTGAGGCAGTCACCTGCCCTGTGTCAGCTCAGCTACTTTATCGAGTTTCAATCCCTTACCAAAAGTTTTTTTTCCTTTGTGCCACTTCCAAAGATTGTATCATTTTTCTGGCTCGGCTCCAGGTATTTGAATTATTTCAGAGGTGTTCTTGTGCCTGAAAGTTCCTTTGCCACCTGCCCTTCAAGCTTAGTACAGGGCCTGGCAAAGCTCCCAGTTTTCTGACTCAGAGAAGAGATGCAAAGCTGCCTTTGCTCTCCAGTCTCTGAAAGTGTAGCTTTAATCTACAAGAAGGTTGGATTATGATGTCACTGGCAAGGCATTTGTTATTGTCATCATCTGTAGTTTTCCAGGGTGCAGAAGCAGAGTTGAGACTGCTTCAGGCCTGCACGGTTGCCCTCGTGCCTCATTCATCTCTTGAGGCTGGCTCCTCAGCATCGAAAGAATCCGTCCCAGCACCATTCCCCCTGGCCAGTCTCAGTGTATCGTTGTGCTTCTTGCTCCTCTTGCAGCAGGAATTCAGCGTGCCGGTGCCTCCCTCTGCCTTGGCACAGCCTTGCCGTGGCTCTGCCATCACTCCATCCCCTGGTTTTGTGTTGGCAGGCTAGTCCAGGCCTTTGCCAGCTGACAGAGCTCCCTTCCTCTCGCCAGCGGGAACGCCGTTTGGCCCCAGCGAGGTCTGGCGCAGAGGTCTGGCACAGCAGATCATGGCATGCTGCAGATCTGGCTGTGGACACTCCTGCCCTCTCACACCTCCTCACTGACCTGCTCAAAGTCAGGGCAAAATAATCTTCCTGGGTTTTGATGTTTCAGCGGAGGAGCCTGGGCTAACAAACTGGAAGAGCTGGATGGTCCTTCAGAATCACTTTCATACATTTCTTTTTGAGACAGAGTGGAGACCTGGAGACCTGACCAAGCTCATTTGACACATCCTTCCACGTGGAACAGCTCTGTCTGTGCAGTTCTGAACCTGCCTTCTCCATCCTACTTCTTGCCCGTGGATGGGAGTGTGTATTTGCAAAGTGCATTGGAGTGTTAGTGCACGCGCTTGACAGCTTCATTCACAGCACCGTGGTTGCTGTGGGGAGGTCAACAGGTACAGAAGGACCAGGAGACAAAAGGTCATATGTGGGGAAAGAGAGATTATCTGAATGCAGGGCAACCAGCTCTAGGTGGTCCTGCTTGAGCAGGAGGGTTGGAACCAGAAGACTTCCAGAGGTCCCTTCCAACTCCCAACCATTCTGTGAAATCAGAAACTCCCGTGTTATGGAAGCTGCTCTTCTAGAAGTTCATGCTTGTGTCAGGAGGACCCTCATGCCAGACACCTCAAGTGGAGGACCTTTTCCACGTCACACAGCAGGCCGTGAATATGCCAGCTGGGAAGAGCATGGGGTGTGCCAGAGTGCTTGGCCACTGGTGACCAGCCACTGTTTTCCTTTTCTCTATCGTAGAAGACACAATGTGCACACTAATTTGTGTTACAACGGTCAGCTCAAACTTCCCCCATCTGGTCTTTGCTCCCTCTAAGGACAACACATCCAGGGGTTTGATGAGAAGCCCATTGATCAGTGTCGGGGAATTAGCCAATACTTTTCTGCATATATAACCCAAACCATTTTGGTCTGAGATATTTTGATAGCTGGCTGTTATTTTCAGAAGTCTCAACAGCGGTTTTCCTTCTGTGTGTGGGCTTTAAACCTGCTTGAGAATTTGCCACCTTGTGCAGTCCAGGCCAGCAAGGGGCTGCTTCTTCCACACAGCTCTACATCTGGAGTAGCAGTTCTCAGCCATCACTTGATGTGTTGAGTTGCATCAGATGTTATTCTCTCAGCTGGCAAGAGTTTTAATTCTTGGGCTTTTCCCTACTATCAGCAGCTTTGTGTGGCCTCGGGGACTGTAAATCATATTGTGGACTCTAAATGGGAGTTTGAGTGAATTAAAATACAAGTTTTTTCTAGAAATAGCATGAAACTCAAACACACATGAACTACTGAGACCTCTTGGTCCTTCACATCCGATGATAGAGATATTTGTGTTTTACACCCAGCTGGCCACAAAGGACTGCGTGGCCTTTCACTGTCTCACAATGCCCCCAGTGGGAGGGGGAAGAGAATCAGGTAAAAAAAAAGTCAAAACCCAGTGGATTGAGATAAGGAGAGTTTAATAGAACAACACAAAGTGAGAAGAAACATCAGTAATAATAATACTAATGAAGTAATATGTAAAATGAGTGATGTACAATGCAACTGCCCACTGCCACCACCCACCTGTCCATCACTGCCCTATCGGCCATCCCATTGGCTGGTTTGGTTGTCTATCCTGGCTCTAGCCCCTCCCAGGTTTTGGTGAAGATTAACCCCATCCTGGTCAAACCCAGGCCAAGGTGGAACCAGAAAAGGGGTGCAGAACAAGTGTCGGTGTCACAACCTGGTGTGGCTTTGACAACTCCAAACTTGGCAGAGAGGAACACGTTTGTTAGAGAGCACTGTTAGTTGAGTTCAATTAGGCTAATGTGCTCTTTTGAGCATAATTGAGATGATACAAATGTTGTTATCGATTTGCCACTGGAGCAGGTGAGTGCTCTGATGACCTTGCTGCTGTGAGTACAATTTGCAGTCGTTCCACAGTGCTGTCCAGTAACTCCCCAATCTCATGGCACAGTAACTATATTAATTTGAACTAATTTCTATTCTTTTCATAATGTAGAGCAACAACAAAAAGCATGTTCTTGGAGCTGTCTTCCCCGTAACTGTGCCTGCAAATTGAAGATCATCTGATGCAGAGGACTTATAAAGAACACTGTAACTACCAGCTAGCTGGGAAT
>WTSP01006770.1:118840-139342 GCA_025331215.1 Actenoides lindsayi | reverse complement strand
CTCCTCTGCACTCGCTCCAGCACCTCGATGTCTCTCTGGTATTGAGGTGCCCCAAACTGGACATGATACTCAAGGTGAGGCCTCACCAGTGCTGAGTACAGGGGACAATCCCCTCCCTACTGTACCCATTCAGTACAGCGAGGCTGTGTGAAAAGCCTCCATTTAAAATCCCGGTTCCTAACGTTGCGGTCTTTGACTGAGATCCTCAGCGCTGAGAATCTGTACAAGTTCCCTTCATTTTCAGACAAAATCCTCGTTGAGATGGCTGAAGAAGATCAGGGTGGCTATTGAGGTGCCCGAGTATGAAGTCAGCTTTAATCGCTGCGGTTTGCTGGTGGTGTCTCGCAGCCAGTGCACGGAGCTGTGCCCGCTGCTAATCGTGTGAGAAACCAGTGCAAATGGCAGGGTGCTGTGCTGCTCAGAGTGGCCTCTGCAAGCCAGCATCCCCTGCTCGCCAGGCAGCTGCTGCCCCAGTGAACCCCCTGTCCTGCTGCTCCTGGACCTGCCGGCTAAAAGCAGTGAGAAGCAGGTAGGAAAAAGTGTGTGCTGGTGGCTTGAGGAACCAAAGATCCCTGGGGTTTAAGAGCGTTAATTGTCTTGATTTCAACAGCGGTGAAGCTTTCTAATTGCTGAGATGGTTTTCCAAACATCCCCCAAGGAAAAAGGCAGTCTTCTGTTGTGAGGTTGGCAGTCTCCCTTGGAACAGATGGAGCTTGTACCGAGAGGGAAGGACTGGAGCTTGAGTAAAATTGTCCAGTATGTTGGACCCGCACCTCTACCCCTTGCTGTGGTGGAAAAACCTCTAGCAAAAGATGAAACTCATCCTTATGAATGGCAGCTGTGGCTCCCCAAGCCCTAATGGCTTCAGGGCAACGTGTGCTGCCCTTATCCTGTACCAGGAGCCTTGCTGGAATGGGGATGATGGTGCGTTGCAGAACGCTTACAGTTGGGTTTAATTTGCACACAATTTAGCAAGGCTGTTCTGTTTTTTCCCTTATTTATCCTTGAAGGGCAACCCTTCCTCGCTGGCTATCAACTGGCAGGCATCTAGGGGTGTTTCTATGCTTTGATGTTGATCAGAGGGAAAAAAAAAAAGGAGAAGAAGGATTGCAGCAGTGGATATGTGTTAGTCCTTGGGGATCCAGTCCTTGGTATGTAATGCAGAAAGCCCTTTTTATATGATAAATCACTGCAGGGACAGGGGCACGTCTGTCACAGACAAATTCCTCCACAAGATGCTGAACAAACACAGAACAAAGACCTGGCTGTTGCCCTAGCTGGGGTGGTTTGCCCACCCCACGTGTATTTTCTGAGCTGAAGGAAAGTTCTCAAACGGAGCCAAATTCTGCCCAAGAGTGCAAAACTCAAAAGGAAACTTTTGTGTTTGTTTTAAATCAAATCGAATACTTTCTCTGAGAAATTCAAAATTTTACATTGTGCTTTGGACATCTCATTTTTTAGCAATAATTTTTTATTACAAATTCAAGTTTCAGAACAGAGGAAATGGAAACATATCACATTTCAAGGGGCTTAAAACAATGTAATAATTATATATAGATAATAATATAATTTCCTTCCTCCTGATTTCTTTTTTTTGCTATCAGAAATGAATCACAAATGACCCTTTTCATACAAATGGCTTTGATTTTGACAAAGTATTTGCTTTCTAGTGAAAACCCATTTTGGTAGAGTATCTCCAGGTAGCAGCAGTAGCAAGGACTCTCAGCTCCTGTGCCTTCAGCATTGGTTGTGTATCAGGGACTTGAATTTAACTCGTGTTCAGATTGGTTTGGTTCTAAACGAAAAAAATCCAAAGCTGTTTTCACTTTATCTGCCCTGTTTGTTCCTTCTGCGAAAGAAAATATTTTGTGTGTGTGTTTTTGTTTGGGGTTTTATATAAGGGCAGGAAAAAAGATTTTAGAGGGTGGCTTGTGAAGAAGCGTGCTGGAGAAATATTGTTGCTCCAGGAGTTTCAGACTGGGAGCATAACCTGATTTATGAGAGTTTTTCCTTATTTGTAACAAATGTTTCTTTATTGCCCCTATTAGTTGGTGACACTGTTTCTGTGGTAAATGAAGTGACATGTGAAGGTAATGATGACAAGGGGCTGATAATAGATGGCGAGGGAAAAAGGGGGGGCTTGGTGCAACAACGTGCCCTGCTGAGGTTGATCCAAGGACACCTATCAATCAAAACGGTGAGAGCAGGCAGGGAAATTTAATTGGAGATTCATTGAACCCTTAATGGTGTGACAAAGAAAAATAAGGAGGCTAAAAAAACGCTTCTGGGCTTTTCTATCCCCCTCGTTCTGCCAGTCCTCAGAAGGAGAAGGGGGCCGGGGGATCGCCCAAGGCGCCTCTTGTCATTGCTGCTGCGAGAGGGAATCATCGTACTTGGAAAGGGAGCAAAGTGTTTGGAGCCTTGTGTGTGTGTGTGTGTGTGTGTCTGTATTTCACTGCTTCAGCACAGCGAGGGGGTTGCCAGAGACCTTTTCTTTAACTCACACGGCAGCCCTGCCTGCCTCTTGATCGGAATTGGAAGTATGACAAGAGATGCTAACAAGGGCCGTGTGCCTCGCATGAGAACGGGGGAAAGCCTCGTGCAGTGTTCCCCACAGAAAGCTTTATTCAAATCCCCTGCTCTCCTCATCTTGTTTTATCACCAACAAACACGACGAGTCGTGTTGGGGAGCAATCTGTTGGAACTCAGGAGCCCAGTTACGCGGCTTTGTAAATGACAGGATAGATAAAAAGCAACCGTTTATTCTGAGCTGCCTTTCAAAACCAGCCTGGGTGCTTAGCACAGATGGATGGCTTCTCTTCTTTACCTTTTGCACACATTTCTGTAAATCAGAAGTTGTTATTTTGGTGGCAATGCCTGCTCTGTGGAGGGGACCTTCTGCAGATCCAGGGAATCTGTTAGGTTTTCTCCCACCCAACAGTTCTCTCTGTCTTTCAACGTGCCATGTAAGAGCTTGCTCTTTGGGTTGGGAGGATTCCCTGCTGGGAAAATACTTACTGCGCGTGAGATCTTATTAATCTTTGTCATTGACTGGAAAATCCACCCCTTCCCCTGTTTTGCTTCAGCTTGCTTATTTCAGTGTTGAAACTGGGTAGGATGACAGCGAGGGGTGAGCTTGATCAGAGAGCAGTGGGTTTTATCTACATCTTTAAGTTCCCTTTAGTCTGACCTAGCCCTACCAAATTGAAACTAAGCCATATGCTTGTAACCTGACCTGTCTCAGTGAAAGTTCTGAAGTACAACAACAGCTCCTGCAGACACATCTAAATATTTGGCTTTCTAAAGAGCTAAATACCTCAATATTTGGACATATAAAAGAGCTAAATATCTAACTATTGAGGCCACGAGCCAAACTCCCAGGCAGATCTAGCCATTGATGTGATGGTCGGAATTTGTTTGGGGCAAATTCGTAAAGATGTAGGCAAAATGAAAAAAGGAAGGGTGAGGCTTTCTTGCTTTCCTTTCCGTGCCCACAGTGGGCTGAGAAAGGCTGATAGGAACCGATCTGGATGTAGAGTGTGTGATAACACGCAGCGTTAAGACGTGACTCAATAATCCTCACCTTATCTCCTATTAGTTCTCAAGCTGGTGGTGTGCATCCATAATTAAAGTGAGTGGCAAGCCACAGTGCCACCCTGACCTCGGGGGCACCAGTTGCCATTACTAATAACGCAGGCAGACAATGCAAGGTTTCAGCACCACGTTAATACAGACAGGGTGAGAAGAGGGGGATAAAGCCAAAGGGATAAGCCAAACCCCTCGGTGTCATCTGGGGATCCTTTCGTGCTGATCTCTCCCTTCATGCTCTTTGATTCCAATTACTCTGTTCTTTTTACAGGCAGGAATATTTGTTTAATTATGCAGTGGGATGGGAGGGGGAAGGAAGAACGGGTTTGGATCTAGCTACCCATTTTGGGCTCTCCTGTAGCTGTATTTGCTCAGCAGAAACCAGTGCTTGCCTCGGCAGAGCCTGCATTTGGAGACCTTGCGTGCCCGACTGGACGTGCACGTTGGCTCCATAACAGCTTTAGTCGTAAAGCTGAAGGGCCCATGCTGGAAAATTCAGGCACAACTCCTCTTGTGCCAGCTGAGAGCCCAGCTCGCAGCACCTCTGAGCTCATGGCAGAGCTTTCAGGAGAGAGCAGCCCCCTGGTGTACCCTGCTATCTGCATAGCTGGGTAGCTGGAAAATTAGCCTGGCTTCACCACTGGGCAGAGCTTTCCTGACATGGAGTGTCTCTGCATTCCCTGGTCTGCCCAGGCCTGTCCTGCAGTCCACAGACACCAGTGGGGTGTAATACCAGAAGAGTCCACATTAGAGCCTAGGCACAAAAATAACGGGTGAAGCGATTTCTGAAAGCCTTCAGCGTTGCCCAGGCTCTGCTGCTTCTCAAGTCAGGTGAAGTTTTGCCACCAGCTTTGGCTTAGAGCCCAGAGTCAGCCTGTGCCAGTGTCATCTGCTGTCCCTCTGTTCCCCAGTTCAACAGAATGCCTCGAACCTCTCCTAATGCAGGGGTAGAAGTGGAACTCTTCCGCCAGATAACAACGTGTATGTATCAAAAATAATTGCTGTCAGAGCTGGACTTCCCAGTTCCTTTGTCCTGCCTGGGAAAAGGTTTGGCAGCAGCATCCTCCGTGAGCACAACCCACACGGAGAGACTTCTGTTCATGTTTCACTTTGACTTTGCTGGGACACCCCACGTGCAACCAGTGTTTGTTACCTGTCCAGACAGACTCACCATCCGTGTGTAAACCAACCAGCCCCGGGGAAATGGATTCATGGCCATTTTTGTGTTGTGAAGGATCAGTCCCTCTCCCCTTCTTCCTATTTCCATGCGTAGAAGTCTCTCTTCTCTCTCACTTCACAGCCTTTCTGGCCCCCTCTTGAAACTGGTTCCCTCCTCTCATTGCCTTCCCAGTTTGGCAGCGCTTCCTCTGCGTTTAACAGCTGCCCTTGAAATGGGATTAGCCTTTTACATGCATCTGGCCTCAGATGGATTTGGGAGAGGAGATTTAGGGTGTTACTGGGGGGTTTGGGCCACACAGGGTTGTGCCACGTACGGGGAGCTTGTTAGCAAGCAACTGCTGTTAATCCCTCCTACAAGTCGTATGTGCTTCATCTGCTTTTAACACTCTGATTAGCTCTCAGAAACCCAGATTTGCACTAATCTTAGAATGGCTTTTTTTTTTTTTTATATAAAAAAACCCCAACTGTCTCCCTCAGTGTCCCTACAGCTTTGCCCTTTTGGGGCAGCACAGTCAATGGAGCAGTTTTGCTTATGGCTGATTTTTTTATTGCTGCAACCTGGCTGTGAGCACTGGTTCTCCAGCTGCCCTTGGGTGGTATTTCCTCCCTCATATTTATACTGCAGGAAAAATATCCCCAGAAAGGAGCAATCTGGGGCAGCCACGTGGCTGTGAAAGGTGGCCCCAAATACTCTTATTTCAGCAGTGGCTTTGCCCCAGAGCTCCATGTCCCAACGGTCCTGCAAAGTTGGGAGGAACGAGGATCCTCTTCCCTTCTTTGCCATTTCGCCCAACCTCGAGTTAATTTGATCTCTATCTAAGAGCACCAGGGAGAGAACATCTATTAAACAATAAAATAGACTGATTGTGATGTATTTTCAACCGCTTTGGGGGAATTCTACAAAATTAAGTATCAGAATTGTTTTTCTTATTGGCAACTATTGATCTCTGGCTGTGCCAGTTTCTCTCATTAACACTTTTATTACCTTGTCAATCACAGCACAACCTGCGCTAACCAGAGGCTAAAAGGATTTACCATTATTAACAAAACTGTCTGGTGCCTCAGAGCAATAAAAACAGCTGAAACCACTGGGGGAGGGAGAAATCCACAGAGATTTTTTGGTAGCATTTTAGTCTGGAGACTGATTCAAAAGGGGGAAAAAAAAAAATAAATCCATAAAATAGGAGCCGGTTTCTCAGCTGATGGAAATGATCGAAACGTGTAAGAGCCATCAGAGCCACGGGGCCATCTGTCTGCAAGGAAAGGTCCAGCCAGAAATCCAGGGTGATGGCTAAAAATAGAGTAATATTAAAAATGCTGTCTGTGGGCCAGACGCCCAGTACGCGAGGCACAGAATCACAGCATGGGAGGGGTTGGGAGGGACCTCTGGAGATCATCGAGTCCAATCCCCCCACCAGAGCAGGACCAGAACTAGGGCAGATCACTCAGAAATGCATCCAGACAGGTCTGGAAAGGCTCCAGAGAAGGAGACTCCACAACCTCTCTGGGGAGTCTGTTCCAGGCTCTGCAACCCACACAGTAAAGAAGTTCTTCCTCATGTTGAGGTGGAACTTCCTTTGCTCCAGCTTGGATCCATTGCCCCTCGTCCTGTCACAGGGCACGAGTGCAAAGAGGTTGTCCCTGCCTTCTTGATGGTCAGACCCCATGGAGTTATAGACATTAATTAGATCCCCTCTCAGTCTTCTCCTCTCCAGACTAAAACCCTGAGTGAGTCAATGCCTGCCCGAGCAAACACGTGTTGTGACTGGTTTCCACGTGCTGGGAGTCCAGTTTAAGGGACTAGGTGACTTTGTAAACCAGTCCCTTTAGGTATGTGTCTCCTTACAGACTGAAAAATGATATTTTAGGTTTTTTGCAAGTCCCAAAACCGCCCCATTGTGAGTAACTGGGGGAATGGCTGTCAGCAGGGGTGGGGGGTGCACTGGAACAAAGCTGAGGGCATCTGAGGTGTAAATGATAACATGGTGACAGCAAATGGGATCATGAGCTTGCTGCTGGCACCTTTCAGCAATAAGAATTAAAAAAAACCCCAAAACCAAACCGATTTCTTCTCAAAAGCTTCACAGATTTGACAGTTTGAACGTCTTGGTCCTTCGTGTGATGGGAAGCATAATTCTGTTGCTCAGGGCAGGGTGTCCCAACGTTGAAAGCTGGCCCTAAAAAGCCAACGGGCACGGGTTATCAAGCCTGTTGTGATAGCCTCTGGGTTAGGTTTGATAAGCTTTGATAACAGCTGCTGGCAAGAAGGGACGTGTTGCCCCCAGGACCTGGGTCTTCTTTCGGGCCTGAGCACCTTTAAAGGCACTGTGGTTAAAGATCCCTGTTTGTAGTCAGTGGTGCTACAACATTTATTTATAGAAGGCTGCATCCTTGTTCTCAGTTTCCAGGTAACAAACTGGAAGCCTCAAGCATCGGTGTGACTTGCAGAGCTGGCCTCAGGTCTGATGTGAGAAGATGCTCTTTCTCAGTGACCGTGGAAGGCTGGGAATGGGAAGGAGGGTCCCATCCTGAGCATTTAGCATCCCTCAGTACCTGAGCGCTTGGCTTGCTTGCTTTCTTAGGGTAACAGTTCCAACAGCATTTGTTTTGAGAGAGCAAACTCCAGGCACGCTTGCCATGAGCTCAAGGCAGACGCAGCCCCGCCGTGAACACGGCTGAAAAAGCAGAGCCCCTGTCTGGGTGCCAGGCCCTGGGACAGGTTGTGCTGCCTGTGCTGGACCACAGGCTATATATGCACCCTTCTGCTCCTCCAGACCAGGTTGTGTGGCACATCTCAGTCTTGGCATCGCTCCTGGACCCTGCAGTGTGGCAACAAGCATCTCCTTTCTCGGGGCTTCCCCATCCCTCCCCTTGCTATTGCTCTGGAATCGGCAAGGTTCCAAAGTACTCTTTTCTTTTTAAAGAAGAGGTCTTCCTTTTGACAGTGCCTCTGGAACATCATGTGGGTTTTGTTTTCATTACTGCTGTGGTAACAGTCCAAAATTTGTGTCCTCTTTCCTAGCCTCCAAGGTCACCTAGACACTTCAGAGATGTCAGGCTGCTCGCTGGAGTAAGGAAGCAATTGGCAAAAGGCACAAGATGGGTGAAGACAGCCATTAAAATCCTGCTCTGGCTCTAAATATAGCAACCTTGCCATGCCAGTCTCCTGTAATTTGCATGTTGAATTAGCATCTCATTAATATCTTATTAGGGACACTGGAAACCTAATGACAAAAACAAACGCAGCATGTGCGAAGAAGAATAATAGGAGGAATGAACTGAAGAAAAGAGCTTTTTTTTCCCCCCTTGTGAGTATTCAGATGAAGACTCAGCTGCACTTTGTCAGCTGGGCCGTGGTTTCTGACCAGCTCAGTGTCAGCAGTGCCAGGAGGCTGGAGGTGCCTCCATCCCACAGACAGTGCCAAGGGATAAAGCCTCAAAGGCCATCAGCAGACCTTCAGTAGCTGGTGCAGCCTGGCAGTGCCTTGCCCTGATTTACATCTAAGTTACATTTAGTGGAGGCTTCCTAAACCATGCCAGCTCCCAGGACGTGGGGATGTTAAGTGTTGGGATCAGAGGTCCTGAGCTGCAGGTTTTGGGATAAAATCATCCCAAGAGATGAGAAACAAGAGCAGAAATCAGTTTGGCTCTTCTGGGGTCCAGAGTTCAGCTTAGTTCAGGAATTTCTCTTTCTTAGCTCACCTCTGTAGGGTTTTCTGTGTTCACAGCTACGAGCCCAGCTCTCTCCAAATGACCAAGCTCTTCAGCACACATTTCCCTCGCTGATGTTGCTGTCAAAGTGCTCCACTAATAAGGTACCAATTAGATTATCTCCCTCTAGAAGCATCTTGCAGCTGCAAAATGGGTATCTTACCATTAGCACCTTTCCCTTCCATTGTCCCAGGGGATGAAAGCACCAGGCAGTGGGAGCTGCTTACTGCAGCAGCCCCTCATGGTTTTGGTGGAGAGAAGACTCTGGGTAACAAGAGAAGCAGGTTTAAAGGCCTCTGCCCACACTCAGGGAAATGCTGCTGGCACTTGGAAGACAATTCTCCTGAGCCTTGAAGTCAGAGATCACCCGATAGAGAAAAGGGACTCTGGAAACTGAGAAACTCAAAGGCCGAAGCTGGGAAGTTGAAGGGAGAGAGATGGTAGAAAAACTGTGTGCATCAAAGCATAAAGCACAGGGTTCTATAGCCCAGAAGTGGGCTTTGCTGCAGGGGCAGGATCAGGCTGCAGAGCAGGTGAGGGGAGGGATGCGAGTCCCTCTTGGCCGGTAACCAGCAGCGCGTGGCATGTGAGCTGAAACTGGGGTAGGGAGAGACTGCGGTTAGAAATCCAGCACATGAAAGTGAAATCAAAGTCATAAATCAGGGAACACATGGAAAACAATCCTTTGGGGACTGTAGTGAGCTGTTTCCTCATCAGATTTAGCTGTAATGTATTGGATTACATTTGGAAAAAAAAAATAAATACCGCCGGTAATGCAAACCATGCAGAGCATGGAAATGCTCTTCAGTTCCTCTTTATAAGCATGTTACAAGAAATAATTTGGGTCTGTATTTATGTGGACTGTTGAGTTCCTGGGTGCTGGCATTGTACAACCATAACTGAGTTAGTCTAAACCTGGTTTGCAGCCTCAACGCTGAACGAAGCAGAAGAAATGACGTGCTCCGCACAGCTCCCAGACCCAGTGCCTGGAGGTTGAAGTGGTGATTGAGCTCTCCTTCTGTCCCCCAAGCCATCACACAGCCCTTGCTGTTATCCCAGGAAGCCTTCTAGCTGTGGTTCCACAGAGAAGAGGTGGCAAAAGAGAGAGGGTACGTGGTGGAGTGAGCAAGGGCTTGTGACCTCAGTGTGGTGCTGCTTGGGCGGTCTTCGGTGCTTACAGTGCTCGTTGTCATCACTTGATCTCACCAAAGTGCCTCCAGAGCAGGGGATCAAAACAAATGATAAGTTTGGGTAATGTCCATGTCCTGTGAAGGGGTTTTCACCTTTTCTGCTGCTGCCATTGCACTGCACTCTGGAGTGCCTCAATGTCACGGGATACCTGGGTTTCTTTCTTGCTCTGAACAACCTGGTAAGGAAGTTCCTCTCTCTGCAGAGGCTGAAAAGCCTTGAGAGACAAGGTTCCTCCAGAGCACTGAAGGCTGACCCCGATGTACCTGCCCAAGCACAGGAATCCTGCTCACTTGAAAATGTGACTCCCATGGAGGAGGCCAACTGGACACTGGAGGTTGCCAGCAAGCCTTTGCCATTTTCCAGGTAGTCATGAATCTTGATCTTTCACTGTCTGGATTTTTCAGACAGCATGACCCAAACCCCAAAGAGGCTCTGCTGCCACTCACAGCCCTACCCTTCCCCCATGCTCCAGGCTCCAAAACGCATCGGCACGTTGGCTGTTGGCATCTGTCTCTCCACAGCTCTGCTTTACAGAGGCCAAGTGATTGATCCTTTACGCAGGGGTTCGCTGATCGTATTCATTTATTCAGGCAGAGCCCTGCTGCATGCTCTGAAGGAGCAGAGCTGCCTTGCCAAGTGTATTTTTCAAAGCTCTTTAACAACTTAAGAGCAGCAGTCTGCAGGGGAGGGTGAGTCTATCATTTAGGACCGTGGAGGAAAGAGGGTGCTGTCTTTTTTGCTACTTAAGTGGCACCGTATGAGGTCAGGGCAAGATGGATGAGCAGCATATGCAGTCTTGGAGCATTGATTATTCAGAGAGGTGACACGTTGGACATTTCATCTTGGTCCAAAGTGATATTGATGGGCCACATTGACACACAACTGGCTAAATGTCCTCACCAACAAGCAGGGTTGTGGTTTTGCAGCGTGCAAGGCACTTGGTGAGGAGGTAAAAAGTCCAAACTGATGCATAACATCTCTGCTCCACTGGAACCTCCCACAAAGTCAGTAGTCCTTATAGCAAGATGGAGAAGCTTTTGTTATACTCTAAACTCCTTTTTCTACCAAGAAAAAAATTAAGACAGCTTGCCTGTCCTTTTTGGTCCATGGAGTTCCTCTTGTTTTGGAGTACTGTGACTCTACCACCATCCCTACCTTGAGCCTTACTGCTGCAAGAGCTGGTTGAAGCTGATCTGGTGGATCAGCTCCTTCCTCTGTCTGCTCTAGCTGCTTGTCCTGATTGCCACATAGAGGTGCCCTTCATAAAAAGGAGACTTGGTCCTGAAGCGTTAGTTACACATCCCTGCCTTGCTGGAAACCCTTTTGGGCTGGTTCTTGGTATCACCCGACCTTGGGTGTCAACAAACGTTTAGTCTTTGAGGCTGTCTCTTCCTGCGTGATAAGATAATCATAACAGAGCCCGAGCTGACAAGTGGTGTTTTGATGTAAGCAATGAGCAAACAGAGAGATCAATAAGTGCTGAGCAAGGCACGCTTCACCTCCTATCGTATCGACCTACTGCAAAAATAATGGGGCAACAAAATGAAAATGTGTTGTGTTCTAGCTGAGTTATGGTCAGTGGTTATATATAATATCACACAATATATTAACTCGGAGAGGGCTTGCTGTTGAAAAACATACAAATGGGCAGGCAGAAAATGTACTGTCTCTGACCGTACGCAGCAACACACCGAGATTAATTACACTGAATATGGGAGGAAACGAAAGCGACAATAAATTTCTATTATTATAACCATAGAAAGAACATGAGAAAGATTTATGGCACTAAGAGCAAAATTTCTGTGTCCTGTTAGTCTGACTGTCTAATGTGTGAGAGATTTATGAGGCCGGTGAGTAATGATCAGAAGTACTTATAAAAGTTTACCATTTGTTAGCTTTTATTTTTGCTCTGGTTGTTTACGAGCGGTGGAAGGATGACACTGGGCTGACTGGCTGTTGGTGGGAGTTGTGCTATAGGTTGGGTAGAAACATCTTGATTTCAGAAGCTCTGAGCTCCAAAATGGTGATATGATCCAGATGATAGCCGAGGTAGAGAGAGGCAGAAGGCTGCACTGAAGGAAATCTGGTATGTTTAGAGACTTCTGGCTTGTGGCAATGAGTAGGTGCACTGAGGCAAGCAGACCCTCTCTTGTGCTAAGGTTGCTTCTTATGCACCAGAGACCCTCCTGCTTTGCCCTTTCTTGCTGATTAATCACAGTGGGCACCCCTGCGAGGGATCCATTCATATGTTGGTGCATGACTTCTCCAAGTGCAGAGAGGCACTCCCCTGTCTCCTGCTGCATGCCTACGCTTGGAGACGTGATGGGCAAGCGTAAAAACGGGGCTGCTGCTGGGGGGAAAGCAGAGTCCCTGAGGTAATCAGGTTGCAGAGAGAGAAAGGTTGGGGGAAGAAGTGGAATAGTGCACTGCTGGGCGTTTATTGCCTTTGAAATGGATTGTGTGTAGCTAGAAAACAGGACGTTTTTCACAGCTTTGTGGGCATCTGTCTTATCTCCCAACAGCAGAGAGCGAGCTGCCTGCTCAGGGACTTACCAAGATAGAAGATGATTGTGGCTGCTTTGTTAATTGTGATATGACATGACAGGGAATATAATTTACCTTGATGATAATTATCACTGACCCAGCCAGTTTTGCAAAGTTTGGACAGCGTATGGAGGGTTTCTCTGATGGATCAGCTCCTTCCAGGAAGGCTCTTCTGCAGCTCTCAGTCTTCACAGGCACTCTCTGGATGGGCTGGAGTAGTTTTTGTATGGTTAATTTAGAAATCCACACACAAAAAGAAAACAAACCCAAGGTAATAGTCTCAAAATTACCCTGGAAAATAAGGATGTAAGTCTGGGATTTTGCATTGGGTTTGGGGGGCAGCAAATGCCACAGATATTTGCAGAATCAAATAGCCTTTGGAGTCACGACATTGAATCCAAATGTTGTGTCCTTCAGGACTTCCCGGGGTTGCTGTCCTCTCACTTCTCCTTTCTTGTGAAGCAGGGGAAATCAAAAGGTTCACCTTTGCTGCAGTCGTTGGTCAGGGATATAAGAAGCCATCTAAACACAGAGTGGAGAGGGGAGGTGCTTCAAAGCAGGGTGTAGCGTTTCAAATATTTAATAGGTTGTTTCCCAGTTATTGCCCAAATCCATTGGGAAATGGTAGGATTTTGAATAAGCTTTTTCTGCTGATAGCATCATTCAAATGATTATCAAATTACTTTTGTCACCAAAAGGGATTATTGAAATGGTTTTCAGCAGCCAAAAGCCCAAGACAGTACAAACACAGTGTGCAAGAAAATCCCAGACCGTTTAAAAAAAAAAGAAAGAAATCTGTATTTTGGGTGTTTCATTACTAAAGAAAAATCCTGTTTTGGAGGAAAAAGATGCTGGCAAATCCTTGAATAGCTGTTATTCAAAAAGCTAAGCCACCTAACCCTAAACGTAGCCAGATAAAAGAGGTGACACCATCATTTCAAGTAACCTCTCGTAGAAATGAGAACAGAATTTCACACAGCGAGTAGATTCTTAGCATAAAAACGACCACATCCCCAAAATTCATCCTCTTGCCTGGTGTTTCAAAGTCAGGCAGAGCTCCCAGCAGCAGCCAGTGCCGTTGGAAGGAAGGCACGTTCTCGAGCTGGCAGACTGAGGTTGAGGGTCCTCTTCCTGATGGCTTTCGTCTTCAGAAGTATCGTCTTGACCTTTTGTCTTAAATTTTGTCTTAAAAATTATTAACGTGCTTCGAGGACCTCTGACTGTGGGCTTGGACTTTTCCGTTGCTGGTTTGGGAATTTTGGAAGGAGGTTTCTTTCCGAGGTGCTAGAGATGGTGGTGCACGTGCTGCCCTTTAGCTCCAGTTGTGCGGTACTCGCGGACTTCAGCAGGCTCTGGCAGTTTGCAGTTTGTGGGATCTGGCTTTGTGGCTGCGAGGCTGCCGTGGGGCTTTGTTCTCCTGCAGATTCACCCCTCACTGCTGCCCTGATCTGATCTGCTGCTGCTGCTGCTGCTGCTGCTGCTGCTGCTGCTGCTGCTGCTGCTGCGTGCAGCCCCGGGTCGGAGCGGAGCGGCACCGAGGTGCTGTACCAAAGGGTTATCCCAGACTGGGACAGGCTGCCCGGGGAGGTGGTTGAATCACCATCCCTGGATGTAGTCAAAAGCCATCCAGATGTGCTGCTGAAGGCTGTGGTGGAGCAGTGGCCCTGGTAGAGTTAGATAATGGTTGGACTTGATGATCTCCGAGGTCTTTTCCAAGCATGGACTGTGATTCACGACGCAGCGCAGCTCTCGCTCGCATCCCCACCAGGCCTTTGCAAAACTCCTGGCAGCAGAGTGACTCCTTACTGGGGGCAAGGTGAGTTTCCTGTGGGCTGCAGGAGGACTTCTCTGCTGCATCACACTTTTGCTTGGGGATCAAGCTCTCCCTCCTGTTCTGTCATCGCCACGCTTTTCATCTTGTGCCCCATTTTTGGATGGAGAGGGAAGTAAGCGGCAGGAGGAGGCTGAGAGGATCAAAGACACCTTGGGGACTTTGAAGTCTGGGAACACTGACTACTATGAGGGGCCAAAGGGGTGAAAGAGGGTACAGTAGGGGGGCACGGCCCAAAGGGGGAGGGGGCAGGGTTTTGTCATCGAGTGGGGGAGCAGTGTTGGAGGGATGTACTTGCCTTTTCCTGGGGTTCAAGGATGTGAGGCCGTTGGCTGATGGCTTTGCTGCGTGCCAAGTGCTTGCTTTGCCCTAAACAATTTGGAAACAGGATTAAAAAAAGAAAGAAAAGTGAGTAAGACTAATTTGAAACACGGAACATCTGCATATTCATTGCTAAAAGAAAACTAAAACAAATCCTTAAAAAGTCAAGGGAGTCCCTGGAGAGGCATCACTTAGCAGTGATGAGCTAGGCAGGCACCTACACACACTGATTTATTTTCCTGTTCCCTCCTCACTCTTCCCAGGCTGGAGTCTCAGCCCACAGCTGTCTGAGCCTTGGCTGTAGCCTCACCAATACTTGCTCTCTAGCAGGTCCTGGCTGGGGAGGAAAAGGAGCTCCAAAAGGAGCCCAGGAGGGATCTTCAGTGATGATTAAAAGGGGAAGTAAGTGTTTGTTTAAATATATACTTTGGTACCTGCTAGGAGTAGAATACACCCAGCATTTGGTGTACTCTGATAAAAAGTGAATCCTTTTGGGGAACAGGACTGGGAGGTGGTCCTGATTTGTCTTCCCCGATTGCTCACAACCCTCCTGTGCAACCCTGCTTCTCTGGGCTGTCAAGCTGCATCCTAAAACCCATGGGCAGCTCACTCCTGGCCTTGTGCAAGCCTTGGAGTCGCTGAGCTTTGCCAGCACCATTTGCAAGCAGCCTGGTACCTGCTGTAGCTTGAGTGAGCTCTCTCACAAGCTAGCCTAAAAATGCCAGAAGGTGGTATTTTTGTCCTCATCGTATCAAAACCAGGCCTGATTAGAGCAGGAATTTTCTAGAAGGACTATTGATTTTTGCCTCGCTATTGATTTTTCCACCTAGCAATTTGCAAGTCCCACAGCTGTCAGTTACATCTGGACTTGGGAGGCAAGATAACAGTCCCAGTAAAAACTGCTACGTTAGCCACTGGCTGGGTGACAGATCTCATTCATAAAAGCCTCAGAGTCACCGTAACCAGAGCACGAGTCTGTTCCAGCTGTAGTATTTGAGCTGGAAGATGGCAAAGGATATGTGCAAATTGCTGGGACAGCCCCTTCTTCACTTCAGACGAGCCACCTGAGATGAGGAATCCTGGTTTCTCCTCCAGCATTAAAAATAAGGAAGGGGTTTTCCTTCCAAAGAAGCACCTTTCCCAGGTTTCTTTGCCAGTCTAATGGAAAAGTCCCTGAAGTCCACAATCTTCTGGAGATGTGTGTGTCCCTCTACCCAGACTGTATCAGCCATTGGAGTCAAGACCAGCTTGCCTTTGGGGGGAAGGGGTGTGCCTGGTGGGCTCCCAAAGGCCCATCTAGACCCTTTCCTTGTGGTTTTGTGATCTCAGCCAGACTTGACAAAAATCTAAGCGTGCTGCTTGAGGTATCTAACTGCTTCGTGGTCACTTAGAACCATAGCTCTTAGTTTGGATGTGGAAAGCAGCTATTTGGAAAGATACTGTCTGGGGTTTTTAACTTGTTTTTGTTTAGAAATTTTTGCCATTTCAAGGAAAACAGCCACCAAAAACTAAACCCTCACAGAAGCAGCGTGGAAAAGATACAGGTGGGGAGGAAAAGAGATTTGCTACCATGGTTAACTGACATAGGAAGAAGGATGGAGGGACACCTGCACTCTCTGAATATCTGCAGTTGTGCTTCTGACCAGGAGCTGCTGACAGGTTTCCTGTCCCCTGTGAGAGCTCTGAAGCTTCGTCCTGCAGCTGCCCTGCAAAGCTGAGGGTTCAGGTGTTGTGCGTGGGAGACCGTGAGGCCCTCCAAAGTTATAAAATCCACAAAAATGACAGAAATTTGGGGTTCTATCCTCCTGTGAGGCTTGTGGAGGTGGCTTCTGCTGACTTACTGATCTGAGGGGCTTGGGGGCTGGCTGGCTCTGTTAATAGTAGCACTGAACACACCAGATCTTTTCTGTATCAAAGCAGTATTCTTCTAAAAATACACAGCATGTACCCCAGTGTCGAGAGCCTTGGGAAGGTGCCTGGCACCAGTGGGAAGCAAGCTGCCTACGGCAGCCAACGCTGAGTTACAGCCCCGCTGCCTCCAGGGCTCCCAGACACCAAGAAGTGTGCAAATGCCTGAATCTTCCCTGCCCGGCAATGCAGAGAGGTCCAGAAAAGATGCTTTTCGTCGGGTGTGCGGGGCAGGAGGGAGGCATCTGGCCCAAAGCCCCTCTTCGGGCTGCGAGACAGGCTCAGCGCGAGGCTCCTCCTGAAGCCTTCGGCTCTGCCACGGCCGTAGCGTGCTCCCGGGCTCCCGTGGAGAACCCCTGCGGCCTCTTTGCATGCAGATTGTTAATGCATTGTGCGTGAGGGCCCTAATTAATACTCTGCTGCTGATAACGATTTTCCATTACAGCTATTAACCTCGGCAGATTGCAAACTAAACGCGGGCGCGGTGGGGAGGGTTCTGTCTACACGTCACCTCGTGAAATCGGGAGTGATGGGTGTGCACGTTTTGTATGCTGGTTTTCTTTAGTAGCCAGGAGACTCACGTCGGGGAGGAGAGGCCTGCAGGGAGGGTATTGGCTACTCCCAACAGTCAGGGCATTAGCCAGGCATCGTGGAGCCTCAGGTTCGGTTTCTTGCTCTTCGTTGGCTTCCTGAGGGTCTTTTAAGCTCAGGTGTGCGATGGAGATGGGAGGGTTTCCACACTCAGAGGGGTGGATTTGTAGTCCTGAGAGAAGGTAGCCCTCCTTTTCTGTGCCAAACACCCCTTTTCCCCAGGTTTTGTGAGAAAAGCGCCTCGATTCCCAGCTCACTTAGGTATCCATCTGCAGTGAGCTGATTCTGAACCATATATCATCAAACTCTGGATGATGAGGAGGATTTTTCAAGTGAGATTTTTTTTTTTTAAAGATTTCTTTTTAGGATTTAATTAATTTCTCCCTAATAATAGATCAGAATTGATTAAATGAAGTAACAGTGCTGGAAGCCTGGGCTGGTGGGGTTGGAGGCATACAGTTCTGAGGAGGACGTGTGGTTCAGGCTGAGGACAAGGAGTCTTGGAGGCTAAATGCCACTATTTTCTGATGGGCCCTGGTGCTAACGGTGCTTTAACACATTTGCATCTACCTTGTCATCTTCCTCAGGGTGTTAGGAGAGCTCACCTCCCACTGCCATTGTGTTCCAAGCACCCTGCAAAACAGTTTTCCTCTGGCAGGGCAAGTGCAATGCCTGGAGCAGGGCTACAACTTGCCATGAGGAGGAGAATGTCCAAGGGTTCCTCAGTCAATGTCCAAGGTCCTCAGCCAGCTCACCCATCTTCCTGTACTCAGTCTTTGAGTGATGTTTAAATGCAGAATATAATTAAATAGCTTAGATGTGCTGTTGGGGGAGATGGTCTAGGGGTGAACTTGCAGAGTAGGGTTAATGGTTGGACACAATGATCCCAAGGGGCTTTTTAAATGACTCTGTGATATCCCAAAGCTCCGAGCTCCAAGGAGACCTGGCCCTGGTTTACCCTGCAGTTGCCATGATGTGTAATGGAAAAAGAATGCTTATAAGGCCACTTTCTTTTGGAAGAGTTTTGTTTCTGATCCAACTGGCAATAACTCTAACTCTGTGTAAACTATTTTATGGATCTGTATAGTCAACAGATCAATTTTATTACACTTGGCCTCTGCAGAAACACTGTAAACTCCTGCTGTTAGCTGATGTCTGGGAAATATGTTTACAACTTGATTCCTTTCCTTTGGTGGCATCGGTGTATTTGGGGTTTTTTTTTCATTTAATAAAAACTGTGCTGTGCTTTGTCCCACGCTATCTTACCATGCAGAACTTTTCCACGTGGCCAGCTCCAGCACAACGTGTCCCGCTAACGAGAAAGCATTCGCAGCTCTCACTAATGACAGGCCCTGTGATTTCCCTGGGCTGGTGTAGAGTTCAATTCTCCTTTGTCTTTTGACTATTAGCTTTCACTGATTTTAGAAGTGATTTTATGTAGCGTGCTTGCAAATAACCAGTTTCCAGTAAATCCCCCGAGGTGCCTGAGAAAGCAAGATTTGCTTCAAAATGAGTTAACCCCTCTTAAAATGATGTGGAAAGTATGAAAATCTGTAGGAGTGAGTTGCTGGTATTTACAGCCGTGGTAGCCAGGGTGCCAGAGTTGGCTTCCTGAGGCAGCCATGCTCCAGCCCGTGACGGAGTTAGAGCTGGTAGCTACCCCAAGCACATCCCTCCTGCCATTTAATTGGTTTAGGGACAGTTTTGGTTCCTGCAGGGAATTGGGCTGAGGCAACCAGCTACCCAGGGACCCCAGTGCTGCTTGGCTGAGAGCAAGGGCTTCCAACTGTTAGGTTTTTGCAAGCTGGCACCACCTCTCTGGAAGGATATATTTGAAGGGAATGTTGGATCAGTAACTTTAAAAGCCTTTTAAAGATAATCAAGTTTGGGAACATGTTTTTGTGTGATCTAAGCTTCTTCTAACCCAGTATCTCATCTGTGACAAGCATCGGGGCCAGATGTTTCTAAATAAGAGATGAAACTCTCACAGAGGTAGATATGGGATATTATTATAGAATTGTCAGAGTTGGAAGGGACCTTAAAGCTCATCCAGTTCCAACCCCCCTGCCATGGGCAGGGACACCTCCCACTAGAGCAGGTTGCTCACAGCCCCAGCCAGCCTGGCCTTAAACACTTCCAAGGATGGGGCTTCCACCACCTCTCTGGGCAACCTGGGCCAGTGTCTCACCACCCTCCTGGGGAAGAAATTCTTCCTACTGTCCAACCTGAATCGACCCATCTCTAGTTTTAATCCATTCCCTGCAGTCCCATCACTGCCCCACAGCCTCAAAAGTCCCTCCCCAGCACCAGGGTTCCCCTCTTGAGAACCTTTTTCCTTTTTTTTGTAGGAAGACAACATGGCATTTGGGAAGCCTGTGAAGTAAGTGCTCTCGTTGGCTTTTTATTACCCTAACTGCAGAGCTCCCTTAACTCCCGGGGACGGGCGCGCTGGGGTATCTCTTTCCTTGGTTCTCAGAGGCCCTCGGTCGAATGAGTGGCCACTGTCTCCTTTGCTTTTCAAGAAACCACCTTAAATTAAATCTTTTTAGAGGCGTGGCAGTGATGTAATGGTGTTAATAACTGCGTGGAGCCTTTAGAAAAGAAAAGGCCAAAGCATTTTCAGATAGTAGTACAGCGCAGGCAGCACTGTTGCACTTGTTAATAATGAACTGGCATCACTCCCATCCCGTGAGTGGTTTCTTGGGTGGGGGGAGGAGGAGGAGGTGAAGGAGGAAGAGAAGAAGAGGTGCCTGGGCTCTCTGTGGCTGTCAGGTCAGCTTTATGTTTTGAACGCTCGGAAGGTTTCGTATCACGGGATGTGTAAAGCAGCTCAGGGTTTTGTCCCTGCCCCCGAGGTCTGCAGTTTTGGGGGTGCTGAGCAGTGCTGAGCTGCCCTCTGCAGCAGATGCTTCTCTTGAGGAGCTCCAGGGACTCCAGAAGCAGTGGATTTCTCTGAGCCCTTTAAGCACCTTCCCTCTGGGAAGAGCGAGAAGTTGTGAAGCTGCAGCTGTGATGCGAAGGGATCTGTTCTCACCCTTCTAGGTACTGGAAACTGGATCCCAGCAAAGCATACTCCACTGGTCCCAATGCCTGGGACACGGCCGTGCACGATGCCTCGGAGGAGTACAAGCACCGGATGGTATGGCCCTGGTGATGCCATCGTGTCCGTGTCAGGGGCAATGTCCTCCCAGTCCCTGGGTCCTTGACACGGGGGTGGGACCTGGGGCTCTGCCACCAGCACAGGGTGCAAACTGGGGGAGCCTCAAGGGCAGGATTTCTAAGCCTGTGTCTCTTTTATTCTGTTCCAGCACAACCTTTGCTGTGATAACTGCCATTCTCATGTGGCTCTGGCCTTAAACCTGATGAGATATGATAACAGCACCTCCTGGAACATGGTGAAACTCTGCTTCTTCTCACTGCTGTATGGCAAGTATGTAAGGTGAGCTGAGGAACAGTGTGGATTTAGCAAGCAAAGGGGCTCTTTTTCTTTTGTTCTAACTCTCTAAAGCTTCAGCCTGTCCTATGGAGAGTCACAGAATGGTGGGGGCTGGAAGGGAGCTGTGGAGCTGATCTGGTGCCACCCCCCTGCTCCATCCAGCAGGGGCACCCAGAGCAGGGGGCCCAGCAGCGCAGTGTCC
>WTSP01006770.1:77442-96115 GCA_025331215.1 Actenoides lindsayi | reverse complement strand
CAGTGGCACGGCTGGCTCGAGGGGCTGGGGCTGCCTGGTGATCTGTCAGCACCCGCTGCCTGGTGCCAGCGAGATCAGCAGCACTTCTGCAATTAGCTGCTGAGCAGGGTGAGCAGAGATTGGCAGGATGCAACCTGTGACTTCTCCTGTGCAGACAAACCACGGGGTCTGCGCTTTCCTTTCCGTGCCGCGATCCCCTTTCCAGGGGGAGAGCTCCCCGCTGCCTTGGAAGGCCCGCATGATTTCCAGTCACTTTGTTCTTTCCGGTTCCCGGTTGGCACTTTGCAGTTGAGCAGCGTTCCTGGGGGAGACGTTTTCAGAGGATTTTTGAGAGGAGAAATAGAGATGTCTGAGAACTGACAGGATCCAAGGCCACGTGAACTGAAAATAGTTCCCTTTGGCGGCGGTGCTCTCGTCGATGTGAGGACACCCAGGAGTAACCTGGAGATGGAGACCTCATTAGCACCTCTGGGGTGGTGTATTGGGGTATGTCCCCTTCTAGGCTGGGCTTGTGTGATTAAAAAAAGGCTTGTGTGGCTGGAGGCAGTGGCTGTGTGCCCCTGGCCGGATCATCTGGGTGCCCACCCCTCTGTACCCGTACACAGGGCTGCGGGTACCCTCGTACTGTCACCGCTGCTTCACCAAGGAGCAATTTTTCCTCCTCTTTTACACTTCACGGCTTGAACTCCATCTCAAAATGAATTTGGGTTTTGGCCCTGAACCTCTTCAAGTAAGAAGTGATGTTTCTGTACTATAATGAGAGCGAAAGACTCCAGACTGTTGGTAATGGGGTAATTTTTTTTAAACGCCCCCTTTCACAATTTGAATTTATTTTTCTGACAATTCTTTAGTTTTTCTTTTTGGTTTAAATTAAAAAAAAAAACCCAAAAACAATTCACAGGCATGAGGTATCCTTAAAATATGTGGACCTAGGCTGGTACAGGGGAAAGGCAAGGTGCAGGGCTGAAAGAGAGAGCACTCAGTGACACTTCTCAGGATAATAAGGAAAAAAATAAGCTGGGTATCTTACAGACAGTCGAGAGGCAGAAAATGATCTGAGGTTCCTTATATGAAAAGTGTCACCATGCTGAGGCAGGCACACATGCTGTCTAAAAGACAAGGTGCTTATTGTAGCCCATGCTTTGCAGGTCATTTATGCCTTTCTCCTCTGGGCTTGTTGGCTCCCCTCTACCTTGAGCTTCCCTTGCTGTTGGGCACAAACCGGTCCCACCGTGTGCCCTTCAGCAGAAGGTGCTTCCTGCTCCCGGGGATTTACTGCCTTAAATGGGCCAAAGCTTAGAGGAGAAAAAGGCACAGGGCTGCACTGTGGTGTCAGCCAGCAGGTCAGCAATGCAGCCGGGCACACGGTTCAGGTCTCATCTCCCCTCCCATGCTGTCTTCACGGGGCAACGGGGTCACCCGTAAAACCAATTTGGGAAAAATTAAGCTGTTAAATATAAATGTGATTTGGCTTGAACGGCGGCGGAAAGCTGGGGAACAGGTCAGGGCTGAGAGGGTTGTGTGCAGCTATGTTTGGAAATAAATTGTTTCTCTGGAAGGGAAATGATGAGAGATTGCAAATATTGAAAAAAAACCCAAAACCCACATTAAACCTACCCAAAATATTACAGAGAAATCCTGTATAAGCACATCGAAAGCCTGCTGGCTTGGCTTTCCATGCAGACTGTGCTTTATGCAAATAAAACTTAAAAAAAAAAAAGCAAATCACCTCAGAGAGAATGAGCAACTAATGCACATGGAATATAAAAATCTATATGAGTTGTGTTTTGGAAGTTAGCAAAGGTCATTGAATCCTTTGAAGATTAATTCCCTTTTTAAAAATCCCAATTCTCCCAGATGCCATCAAATTGTTTCTTCCAGTGCCCACAGATAGAATCTCGGAGCCAAATGCTGTATTGTGCATCTGTCAGAGCTGCAAAGCACTGGCCTGGCACTCTGTTTTTGAAGCAGGGATGCAGCCCTGTGCCATGTTGTTGTTTCTGCACTCAGTGCTGTTGGCTCCTTCCCCGCTCTCTCTGCGAAGAATGGCTTTGAGTGACCAGCAGAGTTACTGGGGACGAGCCCTCGCCTCGATTGCTGAGCCAAAGGTGCCTTTTTAGGGTCCGAGTGGAAACTACAGGGTGCTTTCTGTTCTCCCCCCAAATAAACCAGTGTAAATCTTAGCCCTCTTCCCCCTGCATCTTTTTTGTGGGGTTAGGTGGTTCATTTGGCTGCAGGTTTCTTTGTCTTCAGGAGCCCTGTTCTGTCTAAAGCAAAGCAAGGGTCTCTAGATGCCAGGTAGGAATGCAAACCACCCTCCATTCACCCCTCTCCTTCCCTGCCTAGGCAAACTGCCCCCCAGGAACTGGGATAAGTGGTGATTGCAGGGACAGAGTGTATTTAGAGGACTGAAAAGCACAAACCCCCTTAAACCAGGTGGCTTTCTCTTTCTGCTGACTTCTGTTCCGTTTGAGTGCTTTGATTTTGAAGCTTTTCTGCATAGCCCAGAGGGCTGATTGCGTTTGAGATTCTTGTGTGATCCTTGGGAGTCCAGGAGCCAGTGTTTTAAGAAAGACAACAAATATTGTGTGAGTCAGGAGAGCTGGGGCACGGTGTTATCTTCAATCTCTTGCCTGAAATCGATGGAAATTTCCATACGAGCAGAGATAAGCCACTGCTAAGAGCTCTGTGGGGCGTAGGAGATACTCGGTGATGCATATTGTTTCATCCAGCATTCTCATTTGTGGGGTAAGTAAATCCTGGTCCTGGTCTGGTCTTGATAATGTTAAATTTCGACAGTTATTCTTCCCTTCACTCAATGACAAGAAAGGATTCCCGCAGAGCAAAATCAAAGGCCATAAGAACAGAAAAAGTCTGTATGTCAAAACCCCTCACCATCTACTCGAGAGGTTGAAGCTGCTATCTCCATCTGCAGGTGTGCTCCAAGGGAGAGCCACCTGCAGATGTTCAGTGTTGCATCTCTGATTTCATCCCGAACATGTCCAGCTCCAGCTACCTCAGCCTCAATTTAGAGCACTTGATGAAGGCTTAACCTACTTATAAGGGCCCTCGAGTTCCGCCCCCAAAGATGAAAAGAGCTAAACACGCCAGTCACTTTGAAATATTAGGCCCATTTCTATAGTCAGGAACTCAACAGTCAAATGAGGGACTGTTTGCTCACTTCGTTTCTCCTCTTGCCAAATTTTATTTCTACTTGGCTGTGACTTCTAAAATAATTCCATCACCCCTGTAAATTTTATTCATTCCGTGTCCTTAACTGTGTTCTCTGGCTTTTCCTCACTCCTAGAGAGCAGGCCCATGATGTGACCTGCATATTTGACAGAACATCAATGAAAAAATAACGAATGGAGACCTTCTTTGATGATAAATCCCATTTATTTTTTTTTTTTAGGAAGGACAATTGGAATGTGTTGGCTGTGATTGCTACATCAGGTGATAGCAGGTGCTTTGTCATCCCTAACTCGTGTTTCCAGTAACGCTCTCCTCTGCCTTGCGGGATCGTTTGTCTTCTGGTGGTAAACTCCCATCTGCACCCAAAATGAGTTTTCAGCGCCGTATCCACGGATGGATAGAGCCAGTCTCTGTCCATTTAGTCTCTGTGTCAGCTCCCAACGGGGTTTCGTGTCACAAATTAAAAGAAGGGGGCTGTTTACAAAAACACCTCCGTCGCCGTTTCTATGCGTGGGGATTTATCACTGGGTTTTTGCTTTGAGATGTTACATTGGCAGAAGGAGGAAGTGTTTTCAGAGAGTAAGGAAAAGTGTTTCTAAAGTAATTTCAGGAGAGCTGTGGGACCAAGCTGATCGTGTTAGTCTATTCAGCCCATTTTAAGTACTTTAAGAAAGACAATATTTAGTAAGAACTTTTGATGTCAAATCAGTTGGACTTCCCTGAATGTTAGAAGTCAATATTTTAAAGATTTTTTTTAATTAAAATGCTGTAGCATCGTTGGGTCTGATTCTTCAGGTATAAAAGCAATTCTGATAAGCTTTTTTGGACTCTCTTGGTCCTGTAGTCCAACTCCATATAGGTACTTACAGCAGAATATAGCTTTTCATTATACTTTACTCACTGTGAGTGAATTGGTGGCTATTTCCATTCCCTTTCAGAAAGGCAGAGCCCGTAGGAGTATTTCTCAGGGCCCAGCCCTGGTGCATTGCAATGACCCTGCGAGGAGGCGAGTGCCAGAGGATCTCTGGCCCAGCTCCCAGGGTTGCCCACAATCACCTAGCTGTCTGTGGTGCAGCCTGTGATCCCTGCACCATGGTGGGGCCCTTCCAGTCCTGCTCAATTTGGCCCGTGTCACCTCTTCCAAAATAGCTTTCCCTTTTAAAGGCAGTTCAGAGCCAGGCTGGAATGCAAGAGGGCAATATGACAACAGAAAAACACATCATCTGTTTCCACTGGTAAAGCACACTAGTTCCTTTTTAGTCTAAAGCACACGCCACAAATAAATGCCATTTCTGTGTATCACAGGCAGATCTCCCTTCTGCTCAGTTTTATTCACTTTTGGAAAAGCTTGCTTTCCTTTAGCCTTTTAAATGTCATGTTTTACCAGCGTTACTGTAGGCAGTGCTACTAGTCACAGACCTTTAGAGCCACGTGTGTATATACCTCTTAGCTCTGTGCCACGAGTCTAGACCCTAAATCCACAGGCTAATTTCAGGACTAATTCCCTGAAATGTGTTCAAGTGTTTTGGTTTTACTGTGGGTGAGTATCCTCCGTGAACTCTGCTCCTGTAACACCATTCATTGCCATGCAACTCCTGCTTGCAAGGGCCCAATCCAGGCTACATTTGCCCACTTTTCTAACATGGGAAACTCCAGAGTTACTTTCTTCTAGTCATTTGATAATAAACCGTAGAGTGATTTCTTCCCTCTGGTATCTGGTTGTGAACTTTCTAGTACCTCCTAACTGCTGTGGTATTAAGTGACTGTTCTTTAAGATGTTTAATTAGGCCCTGAAAGGCCCCAGAGTGCTGCTGATGGACCTCTGGCTCATGACACCCTACTACTACCTCCTTTTGCTTCTGGTCCTTATGCCAGTAACACCAGAAGCTGCCACAGGTCCTGCAAACAGGAATTTTTTGCAAGATGATCATGGAATCATAGGATGGTTTGGGTTGGAAGGGACATTGGAGACCATCAAGACCATGGGCAGGGACACCTCCTGCTAGACTGGGTTGCTCTAAACCCTACCCAACCTGATCTCCAACACATCCAGTGATGGAGCAAGCACAGCTTCCCTGGGCAACATGCTCCCGTGTCTTATCACCCTGAGTGGAGAAGTTCCTTCCTAATTTCTAATCTAAATTTCCCCCCTTCCAGTTTGAAGCCATTACCCCCCCCTCCTGTCAGCCTGCTGCTGTTCCCATTCCAGAAGGGGTTTGTAGTTCCCTGATGTCGAGTCGTTCTGACCAGGTCTCCTCTGGGGCTTGCTTTGCAGTGTGATCAAACTGCGGTTGCCTTCCCTTCTCTTGTGGTGGTGTTTGGAAGCCATCCCCTCTGTGGCTGTTGTAGGTAGCTTGTCCATTTATCCCAGTCCTTACATTGCCACCCTGCCTCCCTCTGCAGGGAGGGACCAAATCCCTGCTGGTGGCATGCCACTGGTGCAGACTCCTCTCCTTGGAGTAGCCTGGTCTCTTGGACAGCCGTGTCCTTTGGCCTCAGAGAGAAATACACTGAAAAGCCTGATTTCAGTGGCAGCAGAAGGGTGTCGGGGCAAGCCAGTCATGGAAACCAAGTGCCTTTTCTGAACGACCTTGGCAAATGCACTCACTTGTCTTGAAGCTGTTTAATTTTTACTTCATTTTTACATGTGTACGGATTTTAATTGCTGTAGCTCGAAAGCCATCTATTCTGATTCCCGGTTACGCAGCGTGTCTGGTGAAAAATGGGGATGAGAACTTCCCAGGGACCAGCTAGTGTTTCAGACCAACTGCTCTGGTAACGGCTTGGCTGCCAGATGTATTTCAGAGCTGCACTGCTGCTTTTTATAAGCCGTGGAATACAGTTTGTAAGAGCAATCATCTTCCCAAATTGGTCATTACCAAAGTTAATGACCTGTTTATTAGAACATCAACCTTGGCTTTGCCTCATGCTGTTAATTAACAAATCTGTCATTAACTGCTGGTAGCCATGAATTTGTGCATGTGTGTGTTTAGGGGGAAAAGGATAGGGATGCTTCATTAGGTATGGCATATTTAAGGTGGTATCCCTGCATAAGGCCCCTTTCCTACATGTTCTTCACAGCCTGCACCATTCACATGTCTCTGAATTTGTCCGATCCGTTTTGGACCCTGCTTTGGTCTCTGTTTTAATCAGATTCTGTGCCAGTTTCTACCAGTGCTCCCTGGTTCTCGTGTGCTGATGTGTTCCCAGTGAATGGCAGCTCTGCGCTGGCTCTGTCCCTGCCCTAAGTGTGATTTGTGATTGCTGTGTGTTGGGAAATGCCCTCAGAGGGACAAAGGGCTCACCTCCGAGCAGAGAAATCGTCTGTGATCGAAACTTCTCCCCGCAATCAAATTGCCTGTCTTGCAGAAGGTACCTGTAACTAATTAGCTATTTGTTATTTTCAAGAAAAATGCAATCTGTAATAGTGAGGTCTGGCATAACATCTGTCTCCATAGAGAGGAGTTTGAAAACCATAATTCAGGTGAGAATTACAGGTTTTACCCGCCTTTGTTGAGATAAATGTATTTTGCCACTCCTCTCAGCCTCTGGTGCTAATTACACTGTCATGAAATGCCCTGGATTAATGAGTTTTCAAAACACATGCACCCCTTTTGGGCCCTTCCTTGGTTCTGCCATCCTCTCTTCCTCCTCTCTGCAACTGCGTCCCGTCTGCATCACTGCACAGGTGGAGATCTCAGTTGAGAGTGACTCGAGTATCGAGAGGCCCTTGAAGCAATGCCCAGTGTAAGCAGATACAAGAACAAAACCATTCAAAGGTGTTTGCAGTCAAGAGTCAACCTTCTGTGAGGTGTCTTGAGTTGGTCTGGTGAACACTGCCCAGCAGGGAGATCTTCCTCCCCCAGCCCCTATCCGTGCATTTCTCTACCTGCCTTGGCATCCATCGCACAGGACAGAGATCTGGTTCCCCCCCACCATGAAAACAGCTGTATTTTCTGCTGTCTTCCGCTGTATTTTCTGCTGTTGGTTTTACTGAGCAGCACTGACTTTTCAGGACTATCTAGCAAACACCCAGCCAGAGTGGGGAAGATGACGCAAGTGGTTTTGGGCACATGACATGGGAAGGACAGATGGAGGTGAAGGGAGAGGTGGTGGTGGTGGTGATGATGATGCACCAGGGTAGCTTGAGCCAGCCTGTAGCAGAGCTCCCTATAACAATCAACTCTCAAGACAAAATGATGAACTCACAAGAACTGCTCCTTGGGTAGGTACTTGATTTTAAATCTGAGTGGAATCTGTTTAACTCTTAACAGGACTTTTTATGTATCTCAGAGTTGGGTTTCTGTACGGGGTAAGGCAGTTTGGTATCCGAATCTCTCTCGATTCACATGAAAATTCAGTGTCCCTGAGTACAATTAAAAATCCCCCCCTTAGAGCCGTGGTGGCTGAGGGTGCAGGTGACCTGTGTCAGGGTCACGGAGAAAGGCAGGAGCTGAGCTTCTCCAGTGCTGCTCTGCGCAGGACAGCCCACCGCTCTGGCACAGAGGGAGGGAGGTGACACTGAAGTTACCACACACTCTGGCTGTGAGGATTGTCAGCCCCTGGACCCTAACTTTTTCTACCGAGAATCTCTGAGCAGTCCTCCTCCTGTGTGAGGGGTTTTCCCCTTGTGCACTGGGTTAGCCAGGAGTTAAACTGGCTGAAGCAAATAGCAGTTCCCTCACACCAGTCCTCTTGTCAGGACCTGCAGACTCCCCTTTTCTTTGTTTTTCCTGGGGGCTTTGCTGTTTTAAAATCATTTGTCCATATTTCATCAGAGGACAGAGAAGAGAGGAGGAATGGATTGTTGAAAGGTGCTTCATCCTACATGGCCAGATGTAAGACAAACCAAAATGTAAAGTTTAAGAGTCAGATGAAACTTTGATCTCCCAGCTCACTCAGCTGGCAAGAGACAAGCCCTTTGGTCTCCATCGACTCCCGTCCAGTCTTGGTTCACATCTAGGAAAGCAGAGCAAATGAGGTGTTTCAGAAGAGGTGCTTCAAAGCCATTTTTACCTTTGAATGTACCACTGACAAACCCTGTCTGCTAAATAAAAAAAGGATCAAAATAAAAAATACCCTATTCACTAAGTCACCAGGAAAGGAATAGAATGAAAGACTCAAATCTCGGAAGGCAAGTTCAGTTTTAGGGCTAAAAAAAAATATTTAAATCACATTTTTTTGGTGACTTTTGCTGGCAGATGTCTTAGCGAGCCTGAGCTCAGAGGTACTTTTGTAGGCTCACCACCTAATCAGAGCTTCTGGTCCCCTGGGAGCTCTTGTGTGATACCTCGTCGAAAGAGCTACCTTAGAGAAGCCATCAAAACAATCTGCAGCTTTGACCTGCCACTGGAGCCTTCCTATAAATGGGAGGAATATAAATGGCAAATAAGCAAATGATTCTTCCATTTGTGGCAAAAATCCTCCCCTTCACATTCGGTGTTTGATGTGTTGATTATAATCAGGCTGCTTACCGAACGCACTCGGAGCAAGAAGGGGGGCAGAATGGAGCTGAAAGCATCGTGTTTTCAGTAAATAATTTCTTTCAAACAGCAGTCTCCTTACCAGCTAAAGACCTTCTCAGCTTAAGTGCATCTGGCATTGTCAACAAACCCCGTGTCTTTTCACTTGATTGATCATGGACTTTAAAGAAGTGGTTATTTCCCTGATAAATGAGATATCATATGCCTTCAGCTATTACAGAACTACTGTAGATAATTAATCACTGCCATCAGCTCATTGCAGCTCTTAAGGGTAGGTGTGAATATTCTCTCTGTTAACAGAATGAAAACTCCAGGGGGAAGGTTAATAGCACTTTTAAAACCCAAGTGACACCACAGAAGAGGTCAGCCCCTGCCTTTTGGATTCGGTCCTTGCAGCGCAGGGTCTCTGGTGCCAGCCCTGCCCCGGGGTGCTGAGGGGCCAGGATCCCACCCCACGGGAAGCAGTCGTGCCGGGATCTGGGGAACCGTGTGCCCTGGAGATGCAAGGCCAGCAGAGGAGCCATCCTGCTTTGGCACTACATAACCCAAGGCTGAAGGCAGATCATGAAAGGTGTCCAACAACCACGGGATCCCGCGGGCAGCTGCTGCTGGACCTCAGCGGTCAACACCACGAGTGATTCCGTGCCTCCCTTCTCCCCTCCTAGCAGTGGGTGGGAGTGGGCTTGCTGAACGGTGCTGGTAAGTGCTCGCTTTGAGGGAGGTGATTGTCACTCTGCTAGTTTGCCAGCCCCAGCCCGTGTGTCTGCACCGTTTTCTCTCAAAGGGTTCTCCTGAAAAGCGGCAGCAGAAGATCAGCTCTGGCTCGCTGAGCTGTTGGGAAAGATGATCAGGAAATTTCTTCTTTCTGCCAGCAGCGGCCACATCAGATAGGCTGAAATCTCTCCCCTGCATGTGTGCATCTCCCTGGGAAGCCACGGACCTCACACCTCACTAACTGATGCTGTTCATCTTGATATATTACCTCCTACCGAATCTCTCTCTCCTTCAAAGCCTTTGGGGAGAAGTGCAGCTAAATGGTGAAAGATTTGTTTCCTTTACCCGCACGGTTCACCCCTTGGTTTGTATAAACACCTGTGAAGTGTCTGGAGTCAGGTGAGGCTCTGCTCACCCAGAGAACAGTCCTGGAGTAGAACTGACCAAACATACTTCCTAAGGGATTTTTTGTCATAATCAACTTAGAGGCTTTGCTTCCTGGATTTGTTCAAGGTGAGGTCGTAATAACTGCAGTAGAAAAAGAAGCTATGACATAAAGCATGCAGGAAAGCATTCTAGGAGAGTCATTTCCAAAAGGAAAGATGCTTGTTTTGCCTGCTTCTCTGGATTTTGGAGTGTTATTAGCACAGCATGTGTGGACAGCAAGGCTTTCTGCAGGGGAAACAGTTTTGCAGGGGACCTTTATTTTTAGCAGTGTATTCCTGAGTTGTAACAAAGATGAAAACCTTCTGAAACTAAGGTGTTCAAGTTTTTGATTGGGGGTTGTCTCAGCAGAAGGAAGAAAAAGGTCCCAGCCTGGGGGGGGAAAAGCAATGACACCCCCATCTATTGTCCCCCCCTGCCAGTCTTTTCAACAAAGCCTGTTGGAATTTATTGGTTTAGGCAAAGTAAGTGGCTGAAGAGGGCAGAAGGTTGTGGCAACAAGATGGTGACATTGGGAAAAGTAGGCCATTGAGACAAAGTTCTCCTTTAAATTACTAGAGTAATTTTACTTCTGGTTTTCTCTGTCAACTGTAGTAATCCTTTCACTAGGGAAATACAGAAGAGCTCTGGCAAGGACTTCAGATTGTCGCTGCTTCTCAGGAGAGCCCAGGACAGGCAACTCAGGCCTTGATCAAGGGAAGGATCTTGGCTCATCTTTAATTTGACATTAACGAGTAATCACATCTTCAAACAGGAGCAGTTTGCTTAAGTCTGCCCTGCAAGATGGGCTTAAAGCACCACATGTCCTTTCTTTGGCCTTGCTAAAAAATTCAGACACATTTTTACAAGGAGCCCATTCACAGGGCAGAGGGGGCACAGGGAAATGGTGAGAGAACAAGTAAGATTTGGCTTGCACTGCAGACGAAGCCAGAGGAGCTCTGAGGAAGGAGAAACAAGGCAGGCAGCTCTAGCTCTGCCTGCTGCTGACGTGCTAAAAGCCCCAAAGGCTTGGATTATGTTTGAAGGCTGCTGAGGGATGTGAGCACATACACTTAAAAGGAGCTGCCTTTCAAACACAAAACAAAAACAAGCCAGCCCTGTGAAAGAAAGGAATAAAAGCAGCTTGATGTATTCTGATGGTGAAATTAGAAAGCAGACATGTATAAAAGCCAATGAGCAAACTGTGCAAGTCAAGAAACATGATGTGCCCTGTATTCTTTTAATAGTTTTATTACTTAGCTGATTACACAATATTTGACACTGATGCTTGAAAAGCCTCCAGCTGCTTAACAGTGCTCTGCAATGAAATGCTATCATCTGTTCGAGCACCACACTGCCACTCTAACCCAGAATTTGGAGGGGAATATTTCCCTTCCCTTCAGTCTGCCTGTCACGTCGTTTAAAGAAAGAGAAACTGTGACTTCTCTCCCCTCTCTTTCCCCTGATTACGTGCCCCCAGCCCTGATTGCTGCTCCCCGAGAGCTTTCCTCCTGCCTGGCTTTTCCTCACAGTTGGCCTTTCCTGGTGTTGCTCAGAGACTACAGAGGGGATGGCGAGAAGAGAGGGAAAACTGCAGCAGAGCCAGGCAGGCAGCAGTAGGTGGAGGGACAGTTGCTGTTTTCCACGGTGAGGGAAGGAGGCTGGGCTGCAGCAGAGGCCTGGCAGGCAAGGGGAAAGGCTCTTCTGCCTGGGGTGAGGGGGCAGCTGGAGGGTGCTGAGCAGGAACAGTGTTACTTCAACAGGCTGGAAAGGTGGTCCCTTGGCAGCATTTGGAGTTTAGCAGAAGGGATGGAGAAACAGCTCCAGCAGAAGATGAACTCTCTCGGCAGACAGGAGAGGCTGGATCTTAGGAACGTTACCCAGTACATATCTGAGACCTGGATGTGACTTTAGGGCAGGGAGAAGGCCCTGTTAAAAGGCAAGAGTGAACTGGAGATAGAGGTTAGTGTCCTTTGCTAACAGCTGGATGCAGGACTGGAGGGAAACCTGGAGCAGCACACTCGTGTTTCCAGCCCAGCAGTGCTGTAAGCAATCCCTGACAATACCTTTCTTTAATATCTCTGTCCTTCAATAGTTATAGCGGTAGCTGTTGGAATTAATTATGATTAATTTAATTATAGGTATAAACCAAGTCTTTTTCAAAGTGAATTATAGTTTCCTTCAAGAGTATGTGGTGGTTAAGAGCTGGTAATTAAGGGTTTGAGTGAGGACTTGACATCACGTTTTCCCATCGTGGAGCTTTCCCTGCAAACCCAACACACAGCCATAAACTTTCTCTGGTTTTTTCTGTGGCAATAAATATGTAAGGTAGGTTACCATGAAATAGCTTATCAACCTACTGCTGAATACCTGAGATGTCTAACAATTCATTTATCGTGTTTGTCTGTTAAGTTCAGTGTTAATAGGGCAGGTAGGGAGGTGATGGTGCTGTGGATTTGAAAGTCAAGCGTCAGTCCCGTTCATGTGGGAAGGGGAGAGGATTTGTCTTCAGCACAGAGTCTCTGGCTCTGACTCTCCAAGGGGGAAGAGCCTCTTGAAAGCTGCACAGAAGACTTCTGTACGAGAAACTCGGCTCTTTCCTGTGCGAGTGGATTGTGTGGATTGAGTGGATTGTGCTCTTGGGAGAGCTCAGGTGGCATAGTGTGGTCTCTGGAATGCCTGTAGAGCAGCAGTGGTGGGCTCTGGGTGCTGCTGCTGCTTTGGGGTGAGGGCTTCTGCCCAGCCAGGCTACTCTGTCACTTTGACCTGGCTGCACGATGGCTTTAAGTGTTAGCTATTTAATCCCCCTGAAAAAAATAGGCTGTGATCTATCTATAGCCCTCCCTGTGGTTTCCATTTGGAGAAACACTAACTTGTTGGAATATCTTTATAGTAAAGAGAAATAATTCATCTTGCACTAGGATAATTCAGAAGCACAAACTCACGTCAGCATGCAGAGGGAATGCCAAGGGCTGGTAGTTAGAGGCAGCACCTGCTTTTTGGGAATGCCTGTCATCCCAGGACTGCCTGTAGATATGCCCAGCCATCCAGGTGGGTTTCTGTGGCTTGTAAATCCAATGGGAAAATGAGCAGGTTAACCAGCTGTTTAAGGAGCCAGTAGTTTGTTCAGCATGAAGTCTGAACATAAGGAAAAACTTCTTTAGTGTTGAGAGTGACAGAGCCTGGCCCAGGCTGCCCAGGGAGGTTGTGGAGTCTCCTCTGGATGTGGTCCTGGGCAACCTGAACTACATGACCCTGCTTTAGCACGGGGCTTGGACTGGATCATCTCCAGAGGTCCCTTCCAATCCCCATCATTCTGTGATTTTGTGAAGTTGCCTACGATTTCCAGGTGTCTCCTGTTGTGGGTTCAAGGGTAACCAGCCCTCCACTCTAGATGCAGGCTCTGTTCACAGTAAAATTTGGCACAGGGTGCAACGAGGAGAAAAAGGCCATTTCTGGGTTTGTGACAGGACCTGGGTATTCGTGGGAGGCTTTGGTCTTTTCTGCTGCCACTCAACAGCTGGATAAACACCCTGCAGCTCCATTGTCTCCACAAAACCAGGGGAGGTTTACACACCACACTCTATTGGCTTCAGACCAGGCCAAGCCATCTGCTGTGTGAAAATATACATCCATTCCCTGCTATGGGATAAAATGACACCACTGGAAATGATAGAAGAAGGAGGAGGGATGTGGTTCAGCTCGGTACAAAGGTGATGTCACTTAGGTGTGAACTCAAAGATATATGGTCACGGGGGAGGCAGCAAATGCTGATCCTTTCTCATGTCTTCTCCAGGCTTTCTCTGCAGCCACGGAGGGTGGAAAAGTTTTCATATTGAATTTGCAGTCTTTTGTCAGGTTGTCACAACCTTAACATTATTTAAATGTAATTTTTTAGTCTATGAATTTGAATTATCCCTGGATTCGATTCATTACCAACACATGCCTAGTAGCCACTTTCTAAATTATGTTGCTGCTGACTTGAATTATTATAAATAAGACTGTGCCAAATGTCAATTGATTATTCAAAGAGTAATCAATAGAGAGAGAGAAAAGACAGCTTTGGTTGACTAACAGCAAATGATTTTTATTCCCCAGTCCTGGAATTCAGAGCAAGGTGGCAAGTTAGGCTGCACGCCAGTCCCCCAGCAAACGGATGCAAAAGGAAAGCAACGCTGGCTTCTTTACAAGTAAGAACCAGGAATTCTGCAGTTAGCTCTTTGCCAGTGGGGCCACAAGTGCCAGTGTCCCTGGAGAAGGCTTGGAGGTGGTAAACCTCCAGGTTTTGTCACTGGGTTGTTGTTAGACTAGCTTATTTCTCCCTGTGTGGAAGCTCCTTCTGAATCCTCTCTCTGCAGTGTTGGGGTTGTGCTGCTGGTGTGGCAGGATGGGGGGTGGAAATAAAGGGAAAAAAAAAGCTTGTGTGTTGAGCTGAAGACAGGGAGACCACTTACCATTTACTGTCACTGGCAAAGCAGCCTTGACTTGGGGAACAATTAAATGTGTATGCTTTCCCAGAGGTGCCACCACCTTGGCTGAAGGGCTCGGGTGGAAAAGGCAGGGAGAAGTCTATCAGCATCATTCAAAGGGACGTTTTGCTGCCAGACTTTGCTCTTCTTTCAAAAGGCTTTCCCCCTGCCTACAGACAGGAGGCCATCCTCTTGAAACCTGGCCTTTTGTCATCCTTCTCAGCAGGACAATCCAAAGGGCAAAGCAAATATATATATTTTGTGTGACTGGGAGGAAGGCTGCACGAGTTCTTGTGCCTTTATTTCCTTGCATGCTGTTGCCAAAGCCAACATGTACCCGTGTCCTACGTGTCCCGGGTCTCAGTCTTGTGTCTGGATGTGAAGATGCATTTGTCAGTGCTTGGAAACAGAGATGGAGTGTTCATACCCAAGGACTGAGGCCTGGGAGCACGTTTCATTCTGCTCCTGGAGGTGCTTGGAGCTGCCTCCAGCACAGGCCTCTGCAGGTGAAAGGCTGTTAAACTGCAGCATCAGCGTTCTCCAGAGATGTCTATCAGGACCCTCGGAAAGGCTGGAGGTAATAAGAAGGCAGATGAAGGAGCATGGTCCTGTGACTTGCTCTGCAGTGGGCAGAGCTGTGCTGAGCTCACCTCCTTGATCACACAGCACTGATGGAAAGAGAAGCAACACAGCCAACCCCTCCCTCTGCCTACAGCTGAATTCTCAGGCTTATTTCTAATGAACAAATTAAAACACAAAGGGTAAAATTCACCTTTCGTGTAACTTCACGAATTTTATTACAAGCAGAAAGGAAAAAAACCTGTTATTGCTGTGACAATCTGCAGTCTTACCAACCCTCACACTCTGAAGGTATTTGCTGCTGCTCTGGAAGCCTGCTGGAGTCCTACGGCTGCAGGGTTCCCTGTAATTACAGAGGAATCCAGCCCTCCAAAGAAGCTAATAAATAAAATACATGTTTCTAGATACTGTAGCTGCAAAGGAAAGCTTTAAAAATGGGAACCTAAAAGGCAAATTAAAGAGAATCCTTAATGAACTCTTAAATAAAGACAATATCCAGCCAGGGTAGGTTGGGTTTTTTTAAAAAAAAACCCCAAAAATCTCCCTACTGGAAAAAAAACACTAAAGGATTTTTAACTATTTAGTAGGGAAACATGAAAATCGTGGTCTGAAGAAGCACTGCCCAGCCTGGAATTTTAACATTTGTCTCAAATCACATCACTGCCACGTAGTCGCAGTCAAAAAAGGAAGCTTTGTGGTTACTGGGGGCTCTTTTGTGGCTTGGGTTTGCTTTGGGTTTCTAGGTGAGGTGCTGGAGTGACCAGCCCCAGTGGGCTCCAGGGCTTGCTGGGAGCTGTGGGGTTGGGAGGAAGGGATATTGGGGGAGTACTTGGTGACCCTGGAGGTCCTTTCCAACCATAATGGTTCTATGATTCTACTTTGGCTCTCCAGAAGTAACTTGGATGTTCCCGGAGCTCCTTGAAGTGAAGCAGGTCTGTGCTTCTTGAGGGTGTACTCCACTTGCTGCCTGTGTTAGAGAGGAATTAGACCACGTTAGCTGGGGAGACTGTGTTGGGCTGTCTTTGATATGGAATCAAACTTCACTGCAAGAAGGATACTGAGGTGCTGGAGTCTGTCTGAAGAAGGACAACAAAGCTGGTGAGGGGTCTAGAGCACAAGTCTCCTGAGGAGTGGCTGAGGGAGCTGGGGTTGTTTAGCCTGGAGAAAAGGAGGCTCAGGGGAGACCTTCTTGCTTTAACCTGAAAAGAGGTTGTAGTGAGGTGGGTGTTGGCCTCCTCTCCCAAGAAATGAGGGATAGGACAAGAGAAAACAGCTTTAAGCTGCACCAGGGGAGGTGTAGATTGGTTATTAGGAAAAACTATTCTTAGAAAGAGTTTTAAAGGTCTGGAACAGGCTGCCCGGGGAAGTGGTGGGGTCACCATGCCCAGAGGCATTGAAGAGGTGCGTGCCGAGGAACGCGGTTCAACGGCGAGTCAGCTACTGCTGGAAATGCCTCCTTGCACTTGAGAGCTTGCGGGGAGCACTCGGGAAGGGTGACGGTTGAGGCAGCTTTGCTTGTGGCTGCTCTCTGAGCTCTCATTGCCACAGTTTGGAACGCAGGGCTGAGGATTGTGCTGTCTCCATGCTGCAGGAAGCTTCCAGCCTGCTCCTCCTACCTGACCTCTCCTGAAGAACACGCTTGGCAAAAAAAGCTAGGGCAGCGCTTTCCAACGAGATGATGGCACTTGTGCTTTGTGCTCTCGTGGGTGCTCAAGCACAGACGTGAAGTGGTGGTAAAGTTCCTTTCAGCATTTCAATAAATACAGAGGCTGGGATGGTTAATGGGAGAGATTCTTGCAGATGGCGATGGTGAGACTGGCAGCTGAACCATTGCAGAGAGCGGCAGCTTTCCTGCAGCTCAACAGCACGTGCAAGCATCAATATTTCAGCTGCTAGAATATATTGCGTTTAATTATTTTATTTTCCTATGAAAGCTTTAACTAAAAGGGAAAGAGTAACATTCTGTGTGGTCAAGCAGCTAATGTGGGTCACCTCTGCACGTAAAGCTCTTACACCCCAGGTGACCGGGGTGTGCTCTCGGACCGACCGCCAAGGTTCTCATGCCAGATACCCAAATGCCACCAAAGTGACAGAATGTTCCAGACCTGTCATCCGGGCACGTGCTACGGAGGCTGCTCAGATCAGAGCAGTTCAATCTGTGCAGTACTTTGGCAGAGGAATCCTCAGCATCTCCCTAAGAGACTCGTTTCTCTAATGCCGTGTGTCGCCCCAGAAACTTTCTGTGCACTAGGTGGTTTTTAAAGAACAAGAATTAATTGCTTGGCTTGAAATGTAGTGGAATAACTCAAGAAAACCGGGCTTTTAAATGTGACAGAAATCAATGGGAGCCCGAACTTGGGATTTTCTGCAAGCAAGGAACAATCAATGCACTTGGAAGGGTTGTTTTCAAAAAGCACCTTACATTTCAGCGTTTGGGTTTGGTTTGTGTTTTAAATTTCATTTTTTGTCTTGCTTCCCTCTCCCTGAAGGTCTGCGGCGTGGGTATTTTCAGAACGACTGCCTAGTGATTATTCTGGTTTGATGCTGTGTGCTGTGGAGGGTGGGTGTAAAGCAGTGAATGCTCCTCAAATTAACTCTGGGGGGAAAACTGCAGCTCTTTGCTCTGTGCTTGCCACTCCTGCGGCGTGAGACATGTGAAATGAAACCATGTTCCATGTATGTTAGCTGGTTGGGAACATGCTACTGCAGCCTTCTGCTGATGTAGTAGGGCAGGCAGGGTGACCTGACCATACCTGACCATGTCTGCCCCAGAACGATGCAGAGTGGGCACCTCTCTAGCAGGTGCTGTGTAAGGAAGTGTTGGGGAATACACTGGTTTCGTTGAGTGGCTCGTGCAGGGAATTTTGAGATGTATCTGGATACGGTTTAGGTGGCAGCGTGAACCTCTCTTTGCATCTTCATGGCTGCTCAGAGAAGCCTGCAGTGCTTGAGGCCTCCAAAAACATCCAGTTCTGGGCCAGATCTTCCTGGGAGGCCACAAAATAGCTTTGTGTCCTCTGCCTACTCTGCTCTCTAGTCACAAGGTGACAGCTTTTAGTCCGAGCTGTGCTTTTACCCTTTGAGCCATCTCAGTGTTGTAGGGGAGCACTGTGTGTGAGCAGGTTGGTGAAACCCCAGTTTCTGTGCCTGTCTGCAGACGGGTGAAGTGCTTTCTCCAAGGAGCTGCAGCTCTCCCATTTCAGGATGCTTCCCACCTTTTCCCTCGGTCCGTAGCGAGCGCAGGGAGCACCAGCAACCCAAGAACCATCCTCTGCTTTGAGCAGCACGGGTCAATCCTGTGCACAGGAGAGAAGCTCAGCCCGTGCCATCGTGGCTGGACAGTGACAGAGGTGAGCTCAGCACATCACCCCTCCCGTGCAGCCTGGTGATGTTTACCTGGAGTCATCACCTGTAGCAGGGAGCTGGGCCGCTTGGCATTGCTGCAGTTTGTAAATGGCTTCATTTAGATGTCACCAACGAACTCATTTATGGAAGCAGTAATTAGCGACGAGGGGGCTGCAGGTGGAAAGCAGTGAGTGGTGACATTGCTTAGTGGCTTCATGAGGGGTTTTTGAGCATCCAGCAGCTGGGTACTCCGTGTAAGGGAAGAATGAGAGAAAACAAAACGGGACAAACCCTCCAAATCGCAACAGAACACGCACACAGAAACTGGAAACGCATCAGGGAGGATGGGTGGAACATGAAACTCTTCTGAGCAGTGGGTGACCTGATTTTAGGTTGTTGTTTTCCAAGCAGAGAGGCATGGTGTAGCCGTGCACACCATGTCACGTGTGTGCAGAGCCACGCGTGGCT
>WTSP01006770.1:35693-46295 GCA_025331215.1 Actenoides lindsayi | reverse complement strand
ACGCACCAGCCAACCACGCACCAGCCAACCACACACCAGCTAACCACACACCATCTAACCACACACCAGCTAACCACACACCAGCTAACCACACACCAGCTAACCACACATCAGCCAACCACACACCATCTAACCACACACCAGCCAACCACACACCAGCCAACCACACACCAGCCACTGCTGCTCAGTCCTCTTGCAGCGAAAACCAACCCACCCGCTCTCCAGGTTTTTAAGGCATCGTGGCATCTGAGGCAGGGTTAGATAACCTGCTAAAAAAATTTAATAAACCCCAGGAAACCGCAGCGAGAGGGTGGCAACAAATATCTGAGCTTGACACATCCCGGGGTGGAGGGCATGTGAACAGCATATTGTTAATCACAGCCAAATTTTGCAAGAGCCTGAGGTCCAGACAGGCAGCTGAAAAGTAGCAGTATATTAAAAACAAACCAGCCTTCCAGCCAGGAGGAAATAATGCTGCTCTAAAGTGAGGCCGAGTGGAAATGAGAAACTTCTTCTGTTATCTAAAGACTTGCTAAAAGTGAGGGCAGAAATTAAATTGAATTCCAGAGAGCAGTTAGATGGGGGTGTGTTTTATATATATATACCAATGGTTACCTTGCTGGGGCTTTATCTTGAAACAGAAAACATTTGAGACAGGTTTGAAAAAGGCTGTTTTGTTTTATTTTTATTATTTTGTAATTGATGTAGGAAATCCAGAATCAAATTCTCATTGGAAAGAAATTACTGTGGCATAAACAACGATGGCCTATTGCAGGAAAGCTTTTAAATGCAGAATTAAAGTTCTGCACGCATGTGATGTTTCCAGACTCTGCTGCTTCCAGAAAGGCCTTCAGCAGCTGCCCAAACACAGGAGACCGATAAACAAGCACACCCAGGCTTGATTTCCAGCTCAGAAAATGCTTTCTTTCCAAGCCATCCCTCCCTCTCTCTTCCCCTCTCTTCCCTTGGTTTGACAGGATTCATTCCCACGGCACTATTCTGAGATCTGGTCTGTGGTTTTCAGGTAGGAGGTTGTTGTGTGCGCGTGAGCGGGGCTCGTGTGCAACACCGTTTGAAAACTGACGGTAAAAAAGGCTTGGGTATTCTGAGTTCACCTGGCTGGAGGGGGAACTAACAAGATTCTGATTTTTTTTTTTTTTTTCCAATTCAGACCCTCCAGGGGTAAGCCAGGTAGAGTGGGAACTTCTGCCAGGTTTTCCACCATCCTCACACTGATTAATTAGGAGGCTGGTGCCAGCTCAGGGGGCTCTACCTCACATCTCGTAATGAGAGCCTGCAAAAGGGCTCTCCTTTCTTTCCTGCCACAAAGGCAAAATTCACAACCGTTGCATTTTATCCCTAAATGAAAGGCCAGGTTTTTCTCCAGCTGGAGCATGGCACAAGCCAGCCTCACTCACAAGGCAAGCTGGAAAATGCTCAAACTTCCAGCAGCGGTAACACGGATGGGGAGGTCTGGACCCCCAGGAAGGGGGGCTGCTGTAGCGTGCACAGGTTGGGTGCTTGTGTGTTCAGTAGCTTGCTTCAAATATTTTCTTCTGATTTCCCAGTTTGACTGCTGGATTTGAATGGGAAGGGATCATGGTGTGGTTTGGAGGGTAGAGCTTGAGATTTCCAGTCCTGAAAGGAGTTTTCCTGTCCTTGGTGCAGCTACGCAGTGCTGGGTTCGGTGGGGGGTTGGCTAGAGCCTTACCTGTATTCCAGCCACTTTGTTTGGAAAGGAGAATTTCTGTTCCTCTTACCCTGGTGAGATTCTTCCTTAGGCTTCTGGTGAAAATAACGTGGCACAGACAGGTTCCTGGACTGATTTTAATGTACCTTCTCACCAGGGGATTTTCTGCCCTGCGATGCCATGGTGAATTTTATTGGGATTATTTACGGGTTTCCCGTGGGCTCCTCCACTTTGTTATCCTAATGGTGATCTTTGAGAGTTATAAATGAGACTGGAGTGGGAAAGGAGGCCTGTTTTGCCCAAAGCCATTCTCATGTTTGACAAAGATGATGCCTTACCTAAAATAGCACAGTACTAATGTACTCCAGCTGCTCACAAGACAGAAATCAGAAGAGGTATGGGCATTGCTGCTTATTTTCTCATTACAGATTTCAGATCCATATCCTCTTGACTTTTCCAAAAAATTCCACTATTTCCAGGATCTGAAAACCTTTGTGAAAGAAGTGATAGCAGCCCCTCCTCTGGACTGGAAAGACCTGCCTGTGGGAAGGACAGCAAACCCATACCACAGCTGGATCGGGGAGGCAACATCTGCACGGGGTATTGTGCACGAGAGATGCGGTGGCTGTGTGCCTGTCCTGTCAGCTGGGATTTTCCAAGGAGCTTACGAGTCGTGTGTCCGTGACATCTGGCTACTGAACACCATTAGAACCCCTTCATCCTCCCTGGGGTTGCAGTAACACTCCCAGAATTTGGCTGGATCCCAAGGAGTCAAGAGGCAAGAGCAGTTCTCTTTCTGCTTCCGGGGGTGTACAGAAGCATCTCTAGGCAGCTGTCCTCCCAAGATCCTCATCGGTTGCTGGACCAACTATTCAGATGTCATTTTATGTTTAATTCAGTAATTTTGGTGATTTTTTTTTTTTTTTTTCCTAATAGTGCTCTTAGGGGCAGTGCAGAGAGCCCAGCTGGCAATGGCCATGGTTCCTGCACCCTCGTTGCATTGCTGGTTGAGACAGGGCAAGTGACTGCTAAAAAACGTAGTGAGTGAATATTGTTAACACTTTTCAGTGAAAGCCACCAACCTTTTTCTTCTGCACAAATGGTCATTTGCGTCAAGCTTTCATTCTCTGCAGATTGTTTTGGAAGAAAAATGTTTTTCATCATCTCTTTTTCTGCTTTTGGGTGCTTGGCCCTATCTCTGGAGCAAACGCAGGTTAGGTGGAGAAATTGTGATGCAGCTTTTAAACAAATACAGTTAAGAATCTACCACGGAGACTTTTAGAGTTATTTGGACATTATCAAATGAAGCCATTCGCTTCCGAAAAGGATTAAAATGAGGAAACTTTACATCTTTGGAGTTAGAAAGTTGCCTTGGTGAGTTAGGTCTGTAAGGATGGAACAGCTTGTTAGTTTTGTTAGTTTTGTGTTGTTAGGTTTCTTGTTTTGGGTTGGGGTTGGGGTTGGGTTTGGTTTGGGTTTGAGTTTTTTTTCTTTTTTCTTTTTACAAAGAGGAAGATGACACGTTGAAGCTTTAACCTGATCAGATCAGCATCTGAGAACCCAGGGTGAAATGTTATCCCTCTGAGAGTCAATGTCAAAGTCCCCAGTGATTTCAGTAGGGTTACGATAACTTCTTGTGGAAAACGACCCACTGCATTCAAGTATTCTCAGCTTTTATTCTCAGCTTGGGTTTTTGTTGTTGTCTTTTGTTTGTTGGGTGTTTTTTTTTTAATGATACATCTCAGGAAACACCCCATGTTTCCTCTCTTCTCAAAAAATTACAGCTTTCCAGGAGAAAAACATTCCTGTATGCATTATGTATCTATCAGCTTTTGTGTTACTGCGTGGAGAGCAAAAGGCCAAATCAGATACTTTGAGTGAAATACATGCTTAACTTTTGGGGTGACTGGGACTGGATAAGCAGCTCTGTGACCCCTCTGTCTGGCAAGTACTTCTATCATTTTTAGTGTAACTACCAAACAGTATGAGGTGCAGGAGCAATTTCTTCCCTGCCATCTCAGAAATATGCTGGCATCAGGAGTGTGCGTTCAAGCACTAATAATCCAAGGGCTGGTGATTCAGCTGGTGTTCCCGTTCCTGTTATTAAACCCATTTCTGAGCTGGTGGCTTATTGCTTGTTGGATGGAGCAAAATGAAGTTGCCACTTCAACCTTAGAAAGGGCAAGACAGAATAGTCCATAGATTTGGGTTAGGGGCACAGATGAAGACAGGGTCGCGTTAGTGGTGACAGCCTTCAACGGGAACAGGATTGTTTTCTACCAGCTCCAGCACGGGCAGATGTGACTGACAGCCTGCCTGCTGTACAGGGCACTGCTGTACCTGGGGGACGAAGGGGGAAGGATTAGTAGCTTGCCATTTCAGACCCTTTTAGGTCCTCAGAAGTGCTCAGCGTTGAGCAGCCTCCGTGCCCGGCACAAGGAACTGCAAGGACCCAGTGTCAAGCTGTACGAGCTTCAGATGGGGTCTGAGCTCCTTTAGGAACCTCTCTCCAACTCCTCTGTTGAGCTGGTTTAGAAATCTGTGCTTTTAGCTGCAAAACTTTTTGACTTGCACGTTGATCTGATTATTTCAAGCCCGTAAATAGCTTTTATGCTGCAGCTTGGTTACATTGCTTATCCCAGGCTTCCATTTTGCTTCTATCTTAGTTAATTTTACTACAGGGAACGGTGCAACCCAGAGGATTTTCCTTCCTATCAAAGTTGCCAACACTTTCCTCATAAAATGAGGTCTGTCTGCGATGGAAATGGGCTTAGCCTACAAAGGAAATATTCTGAAGGCAGTATCAGCATTACAGTTGTGTTGGACCCAATCCTGCAAACGTCCCTGTGAACAGATTACCTTGAGTTACAAAATTCAGTGTCAATGAAGCTGCTTTAATACAACACGCCTAAGTTTGCAGGATGGGATTTTAGGCTTTTATTTGGCATAGTGCTTGAGTGTGTGGTTAAAATTAGGAATAGGCTCGTGTTCAAGGTGAAGCACGTGTTTTTTGGTTGGTTTGTTTTTTTTTTTTTGCCAAACCAGGGTGCTTTTATTCCCTTTCCTGTATCAGAGGCCTCATCCCTGATTCACGCCAGGTAGCTGGACCCTTCTGCCTGCCTGGAGCCTCCCTGAATTTAATGAGGTTGCTGGCAAGTGAGGCTTTAAGCTCAAGATGTAGAAAAACCCAGAATCACAGCTTGTAATTTGCAATTAACAGCTGACGGTGGTGACGACAACGGAGCAAACAGTAAACGCATTAACTTCCTAATTGCTCATTTCATGAGTTTCAGGTCATTTTGTGCGACGGTGCCGAGGGGCTGGCTGTGGCAAAATGTGTTCCTAGGCACTGCCCCATGTGCTGCTTCCAGTGGATTACAGTCTTCTATCCTGACTTTCCTTACCCTGGCAGCAGAGCGAGAATGTTCGGAGCCTTGTTGGTGAGGATAATTTCTTGACAGCTCAAGGAAAGGAAGAGCTGAGTTTGCAGCCTGACCTGCCAGTCAGACACCCCGCGCTCCCCGCAGACGAGTCGTGCACAGGCACCCTTCCCTCTCTTTGCCTTTACCTGGAAATCAGAAGGCGAGGGTGCTGGTTTGGTAAAATGAAGTAATTTTGCCTTCTAAAGAAGCCAGTAATGAGGGGAGGGAAAGTAATCACTGAGGGTCCGCAAAGGCTTCGTATACAAAACGTTCCGCTTCATTTTGATATCTTCCCTGTTTTTAAAATGCTTAAGTAATATCCCAAGTCATTTCCAGACGGCTTTTTTTAAGCTGTAAAGAAGTCAATTGCCTTGACCTACCGTGGCTGTTTTTCATTGCCTGCAATTCTTCCAGGAATCTTACCTGGATCATTTTTGAAATTGTCGCTGAGATGCCAAGAAATGAAGAGTTGCTGAGTTATTTCATACCCCGACCGCTTCTCCTGCCCTCATCACTTCTCTTCCTGGTTCAGAGCAGCTGCCTCAAGTTACATTTGAAGAAATCTAGAGTTTGCAGTGGGAGGGTCACAGAAATGGGGAGAGCTTCCTTTGAGGGATGTCTAGCAGATGGTTTCTCTCCGGCAAGCTGCTTTGTGCCCCATATGCTGGGCAAGGATGCCGTCGGTGATCGCAGCCTCGTCCTCTCACCCCTTTTGACTGTGACACTCAGCATCCCTCCGTTCTTGATCCCACTCTTTTTGAGCTTGGATTAAAGCAGGGCAGCCCTTTCTCTGAGTTTGGTCCCAGGTCCTTGTCCCGTACGACAGCCAGAGATGAGCTGATGTATCTGAGAGAGGGGATGGAAACACTGGGCTTGCCCCACGCCCGGCTGCGAGTGCTGGGGCTGCTTTTCTGTGGGTCTCTGCCTAACGCTGCTGTCTGCTGGGCTCAGCCCCCCTGGGAGCACCCAGCACCTTGGTACGGACACGAGCCTGCTCAGGTTAGGGCGGGAGCGGTGCCAGCAAGTCAGGGTGCCCAAAATACGGGCCAAGGGGAAAGCAGCCAGTGCGAGCTGGGTGCCAGCTTGCTGACTTACCTAGGAGGACTAACAGATCAAAATAAATGCAAATCCTGCGTGTAATCACTGACCCAATGTGTCATGCTTGCTTAGTGGATAGGAAGAAGAGAATATAGCACTAACGACAACCGTGATACAGTCACTGAGTGCTTCAGCTTGAGAGCTTTTTCCAGTGGTAATTAACATATTTAACTTATTTCTAAAGATTTACAAACATTAAATGCCACTAAGCATTCCATGCTATGAATGCCAAAGAAGCTGATATAACTTTGGAAGCATGTATTCCATCCGTCATAACACTCTTGTCACTTAAATGGCACTCAATCCACTTAAAATTACGGCTATTATAGAAGAACATCAAGTTTCATCAGCAGTGATTACACTGTGATTATCACACACACACTTCTCGGGGCTCCTCTTGCTCTTAGGGAACTGCCAGTTTGCAAATACATGGTGAGGAAGAGTGTTTGGGACTCGGCAGATAAACCTGGCATTTCCATCCCATCAAAGTCAGACTTTTCAACACGTCTGTTTGTACTTTGGGCAAAGAAATTTAACTCTTTAGGGTGATTTGGAGCAGGAAGGAAGGTAAAGTCTTAGAGAAGACCTTCTCTCCAGAGGACCACAGTGGTAAACTAGCTGTAGGGAGGTTTTGGTCAGGCACCTTAGGGGCTTTTCCTGACTTTCTCTCATCAATCCCATGGGACCCATGTAGTGAACCACATTTTCCAGACAAGGGGATGGAGATCTGTAAAATCTTCTCATAGTAGAAAAGTACAGGGAAACCTGTTCATTCCCGTGTTTATACCCTCGCTTATGTGCCTGACTGAACTGAAAACTTAAGGCTCTGTATTTCCCCAGGAAGAGAATAGCAGAGAGAGATGAAAATGGAAAGTCCAATCCAGACCCAAGTTGCCGTCAGTGGAAAAACTCCTGCTGGTGCCAAAGATCTTTAGATGGCAAGAGAAAGAGTAGGAAACGGGGAGGGAGGGGGCAGATGAAACAGTCCAAATTGGCCTGAATGTGTTTCCCATGAAATCAGCAATAAAACTAAAGCACAGGAGAAAATACACTTTTTTTTTTTTAATATATATATATATTTTACTGTGGCTTCAGGAGCCAAATTTCCAAAGGCATTCAGCTCCCTGCAATTCTGCCTGGGAAGAGCAGCCAAGCTCTTTTGAAAGCACAAATTTCCCAGAGCATCCACGTACTCCCCTCCTCATCTCTGCTTTGTGCTTGCCTTCCACACTCCAGCAAGCACTTGGAGCAGCAGGAATTCTCTCCGACAGGAGCAGGAAGTAAACAAACAGAAGGACACGTTTGCAAGAAGCAAAACATTCGCTTCTAAATCCAACACGGGACGCAGAGCCCAAGGGCTCGGGTGCCCGACATCCTGGCTGCAGGGGTGGTTGCTTACTAAGCCCTCCCTGATTTTTCCCATTCTTTTTGAGAAGCACAGGCCAGGCCCGTGGTTTGCAGCCCAGCTGCACGAAGGGTTGTTTTCTGTGTGGGTTTTTTGCCACTCAGCCCAGCCTTGCAGGGGACAGGAGTCTGTGTCAGCTGTCAAATAAGGGACATTTTAAGGTGCCAAATCCCAACTCGTTGTGAGGTACAAGCTTTGGGTCTGTTTAGTTTGAGGAAGAGGAGGCTGAGGGGAGACCTTATCACTCTCTAAACTACCTGAAAGGGCACTGTAGAGAGGCTGGTGCTGGGCTCTTCTCACAGGTAATCAGCAAGAGCACCAGAGGGATGGATTCAAGCTGTACCAGGGGAGGTTGAGACTGGACACTAGGAAAAAATTCTTCACGGGAAGAGTGGTGAGATATTGGAATGGGCTGCCCAGGAGGTTGGTGAGATATTGTAACAGGCTGCCCAGGGAGAGGGCTGAGTTGCCATCCCTGGATGTGTTTAAGCATCACTTAGATGTGCTGTTGGGGGACATGGTCTAGGGGTGAACTTGCAGAGTAGGGTTAATGGTTGGACACGACGATCCCAAGGGGCTTTTCCAACCTGAATGATTCTGTGATTCTGTGAAATCCATGTGCAGTGAGTACTGACTGATCTGCCTTGCCTTGATTATTTGTGCTATCCAATGTCTCCAGCTGCTTGCAAACAGTCTGTGCATCCAAACAGAACTAACAAAAACCTTTTGAAATTTGCATATATATATATATACACGCTTGCATAATAAACTGGAGAAAAGCAGGCTAAGTTTTCTAGAAAAGGCATTTTCTGGGAAAATATTTACTTGAACTGACACTTGACATTTTGGAGGAAGGCAAAAATAGATGTTTGTTCTCTAGTTTGCTAGTTCTGCTAATAGCCACTGTCGTATACAGTGCTGTTTATGTTTGCATGAAGATGCAGCCATTAATAGCTGTGGTTCACATATGTTCACAACTAGGCTGTATCCTTGAAATGACTGTATTTCCTTTCCTTAATGGAAAGAAGCAAAACTCTGCTCAAAGCATCCGATGTTCCAAGACAAGCTTTGATCACTGCAGATGTATGCACCGAGGCAGGTAGTAAACCCTTAGTATTGATCCCAGGTTGAACTGGTGGGTGCCCGAGCAATGTGAACCTCGTGAAACAGCGTACTTGGAAATGCTGTGTCACTAAATCCTAAACTGTGCCTCGGAGAAGAGTTTCTTCTGGCCATCTAGAAGGATTTCTTCTAGCCATCCCCAGGACTTAGCACCCTGTAGCTCTGCCCTGTAGATACCAGTGCAGTCCATATATGAACCTTCAAGGGACCATGCTGGTGTTTAGAATTGAAGCCAGGACGTGGGGATTGTGGTGTGGCTTAACATTGACACCTCCTGATGTGCTCGTGCATTAATCTTACTTAAATGCATATGAATGTGGATGCAGAAAGAGAAGAAATGGAGGGAGTGGAGTCTTCCCTCTCTCCAGACATCTCATTCCTGTTATCTTCTGTGTCCTGGCATTTTAGAGTTGATCCCCCTCTCCTCTTTTCTCTTGGCTGCTCTTGAAAAGAACAGGCATCCCTAGGTGTGTTTTGATGTGCTGCTTACCCTTTTACAGGCACTTTCAATGCTTGGAGAATGGACAGAGTACTAAGTGGGATCCATTTAATTCTGTGCCTTCGTAGTTTTTACTGGTGGAAGTTTCAAAGCGTTACGAGTTGATGATAATTAATTTTCCTCCTCTTAACTCTTCTCAAGAACATCTTGAAGCACAGTGTGAGAGAGGGAGAGAGTTGCTCTGTGCTTCCCCTTCTCCTTGTGGCCTTCCTTTAGTCCTGATACAAAAGGATAAAAGGGAAACAACCCCAAATTTCTATTGTTCAGGCTATGTTTTTGAAGACAGAAATTACCCAGAGTTTAGTTAGAAGTTTTTTTTTCATCAATCAACAGAAAACCCGACCAATCCTGTGCAAAGTGACATTTTCTTGGATGGATATGGAGTGATTTATTTTGAAACTCCATTTTTCATGAGGACGGTTTGTTGAGTTGGAACATTTTTACCAGCTCCTCTGAAGACCTGGTCAGGAGGAAATGGTCAAAATGTTTTTTGGGGTAGAGTTTCATAAATAACATGAAATGAAGCAGCTCCTCTGTGGTGAAGCAGGAAATGAATGCTGGCATCCAAAGCTTCTGCTGTGCCTTACGTCTCCTAGAAGGGTTATGACTGTGTTTTATTCCTGGAAGTTAGAAAGCAACCCTAACCTCTCCCAAGAGATGAAGTTCAGAACACGGGGTCTAAGTTTTGCTGTTAGCTGCCTAACTTGTTGCTGGTTTCCTTTAACTGGTGTTTCTGTGGACAGCATGGGAGGAGTTACGGTGCTCTGTGATGGGAAGAAGGATTTTTTGCTGGGCAAGCCCTACCTGAACTACTCAATTAGAGCTTCAGAGCTTCTCCACCGAGTAGTTGTGCATTCTTTGAGAAATGAGGAGACTCCCATCACATCCTGTCTGGATGACCTTACCACTGGTTCAGTTTTTATACCTTCTGAAGCCTGAAAGCCTTGTTGGCTGATGGTCGAAGGAGGCTGGCAACAGAAGTAGCATCTGTCATTAAACCAGCTAACACAGCTGGAAAGTAGTAGTTTGATTCTGGGTGGAAAAAAAGCTCTTTGCAAAGTTAGATATAAGCTAAAAGCATTTGCTGAGTGGTCACTTAGGTATGTACCAGTTACAGTATCTCTGAAAGCAAATATTCCACTATAGGTGTCTCGAGCTCAGCGGGAGCGTCGGCAAAGTCATAGACGGGTGATGAGCATCTTACCCCCGGAGGAAAACGAGGGGTCCTTTATAGCCTGTGAAACCCAGAAGGGTTACAGAGGGCAGAGATGATATTGTCCCCCGAGACTAATACGTGTGGTGAGTTTTCCAGTTCTTAGTACAGCTGTCGGTCTGGGGTTTGCCTTGGCTGTTGGCTGGCATTCTG
>WTSP01006768.1:5406-19587 GCA_025331215.1 Actenoides lindsayi | reverse complement strand
CCCTGCCCATGGCAGGGGGGTTGGAACTAGATGATCTTTAAGGTCCCTTCCAACCCTGACAATTCTATGATTCTAAACTGCATTCCTTTACCTCAATCCACGAATTTTACTTTTTTCTCCCCCCGGTTCTGTCCCCCATCCCACGGAGGGGGAGTAAGCGAGCAGCTGTGCAGTGTCCAGTTGCCTGCCGGGCTCAACCCCGACCGCCGTACCCTGCCAGAACCTCCCCCAATTACACAGTTCAGTTCAGTTCAGCTCCGGGCCAGTAACAACCGGAAACCAAGTTTTACGTGTTTTATCTTCTCAATTTCTGCTTCTCCCAAGGCTTTCCAGCTGCCGCGGCCAGGAAGAGAGCCTTTCCTCGGCACGACGCCACGCCAACCACAATCCCCATTCCCCCCACCCCCGCCCCCTCCAACCTCCCCCAGCGCCGGAAGGAACCCAGCTGCAGAGGCGCCCTGCGGCCGGCACGGGTCTGAGGGTGAACGCGGACAGACAGGCAGTAAACAAAAGCACCCTTCTCCTCGGAGCAGCCGCGCTGTCCCGCACCCCCGAGCCCGCCACGGCCGGGGCCTTCTCCCGGCGCGGCCGTTACTCACCACAGCGACGCGAGCGGGGCGGCAGCGCCAGGCTGAGCAATGGAAAGAGGCGAGGCCGCCAGGCGCTGCCCGCCGCAGCGCGGTGCGCAGGAGCGGTCCGGAAGAGACGAGCATGGCCACGGCCGGCGGGAGCGGGCGGAGGAACAAGTGCAACGGGAGGGCGGCGTGGGCAGGCGGACAGGCCGCTGTGAACGGGCTGCGCCCGGGAGGCCGCGGCGCCCTTGTGGGAGCCGGGAGGGTCGCCCCCTGGAGGCGGGGAGGGGCAAGCGGCCGCTCGCCGCCCGCGCTGGGCAGTGGAAACACGGAATGGTGAATCCTGCACGGCACCATCGCTTCTGGTCGTATCCGCTCCAGAGGATCTGACACTTGACTGATGCCGCCCGAACGTGAGCCAGCAGTGTGACCCGGGTGGCCAGAAGGACCAATAGCATCCTGGCCTGTATGAGGAATGGTGTGGCCAGTAGGACCAGCAAAGTGATTCTACCCCTGTGCCTGGCACTAGTGAAGCCACATCTTGAGTACTGTGTTCAGTTCTGAGCCCCTCACTACAAGAAGGACACGGAGGTGCTGGAGTATGTCCAGAGGTCAACAAAGCTGGTGAAGTGTCCTGAGCACATGTCTGATGAGGAGAGGCTGAAGGAACTGGGCTTGTATTGACTTTCACGCGCATGGTAAAAGTTGTCTTGGTTACTTGAAAGCTGCTTATAGCTCAAGCAAAATGATTTGAGAACACATCCTTATCTCAGTCAGAAGAACTGGTGCTACACTACCCCTCCTGCTTCTTCGCAAGGTTCTTGCAGTTTCCAAAACATACTTCCTGTAAAGTTTTCATCTTCAGAAATGGGTTGAACATGAGTAAAACCACCCACAAATGTGTTTCCAAGATGTTTTTCTGCAAGGCCCCATTTTCTCCGTATTCCATGTTTTGTAATACTGTAAACTCAAGAGACAAACACAAATTCAGGGATCAAGTTAGCTGGCTTCATAAAACAGCGCAGCTTCTATTTTACTGCACACAAAGCTATTGCTGCAACAGTTCCAGAATTACTATAACCTGTCATAATCTGGGAAAAGATATGATCTTTAAAAGAGCATGCAAAGACAACATGTATATGAAAAACAGTGAGATGAATTAGGAAGTAAGAACTATGTTGTATGTTCAGGAACACGATGATGTTTTTCATGTTAGTTCAAGCACTTGAGTTTTACAAGGATCCCCAGATAGATTTTTGTATTCTTCCTGTGCTACTACTTCTCTGCTCACCTCTGCCGCCCTTCTACCTAGGGTAGAAAGCCTACTTTCTACCACACTAGGAGGAGGCAGCAGAGGGGTGAAGAATGACAAGCGATTCCAAATCCCATTGTAATACCAGACCACTTTCTGCGAGCATTACTCCAGCTGAGCTACATCTTCACACCTCTGAGATCCTGAAACACAGGCACGATCATGAAAAAGTCAGGAGGCAAGGGGACACCAGCAACTGAAGATATTTTAAAACAATTTACCATAAGCAAAACAAGTCACTTTGCTGTGTTTCATTTAACTAGCAAGCGCATCTTTATACACTGAAATTCTACAAAGTGAGTGTATGTATCCGCTGGGTATTTGGGGCTTTTTTTTTTTTTTGTCTTCTTCAGCATTTTTTAATACTTATAATTCTCCTCTATTGCGAGTGGAAAGTGACCAGAAAACAAATCCAGAACAGCATATGCCAAAAAAAAAAAAATATTCTGGCTCATTACTAATTGGAGTATCTTCATTAAAAAGCCCTTTCAAGGTGTAGCTTGAATGTACTGCAAGCATGGATATAATAATAGTTCTTTGTATTCAGGACCTCACTGTTGTTATTAGCCAATTCTCAAGCCAATTCACAAAAAAACAATGAAATCAAGAGTTTCAGATTTTAGTATGTTAATAAACACCATTTAAAAAAAAAATCAAGACAAGAAAGATCTTTCATCAGAAAAATATTTGTAACATGTTCTCTTACAGTTTATTATTCATCATTGAGTTGGTAATTTCCAAATAAATTTTTACTACAGTATCTCAAGATTATTAATTAAACCTCTGCAAAAGATGTACAGTCCACTAGATATTCTCCCATATTCATTGCTATGGGTATAGGATTTATCATCATTATTGAAACTTCATCAGGTTTGGAAGTTACAGAATTAAGTACACAGTGTTCAAATAATACGCACATGTTAAAACCAAGCAAAACAAGATTCAAAACCAGTTGAGAGCAATATGCAGACCTCCAATAAAGAATAAAAGAACAGAGTCCAAAGTATGACAAGACAATACTTAATGTATGTACAATGCATTTTTAATAAAGAATGCACTTCTTCCAGTCATACTTCTAACATCACTGATAGAAGAATATTTTTCCTTACTTGAAATCAGGAATAAAAAAATAATAAAAAAAATGATAAAAAGAAGTCACTTGATCACGAAATCAATGCTGTCAAGATGTTACGGCCAAAGGGTACACCAAATATGCCACAGATGGCTGTTTGTCTATCTCACATTCCTCCACTAATTGACATATAACTCCATCCACACTGTTCAGAAGAGCTAAATTATGCCACTATGAGGGCCACTCATTGTCAGTGAATACCACTGCATAAAATTACTGTCTTAAGTTTTCTCCCTCTCATGAAGAGTAACTACGAACTAATGTTGTCTTTATGAACTTCTTGCATAAGGTAATCACTGTCAGAATCCAACTCTTCATCTACTGCTGTCTCTTCTGCCAGCCGTTTCATGCCCCGCTGTTGTGAAATGGCCAATGCATATTTAATATTGTAGATATTCCATTCACAGCTGGAACAATAAATAGGAACAAGTTAGAAACAAGATTAGAGATTTCCACCTCTAAAAGAAGGTGGTCTCGGCAGTTCTAACCACCACACTATCATCTCCCAAATTGTGCAGGATTTTGATTTAACCTTCTCAATGTAACGATACATACAGTTTTGAAACATCTTCAAAATGACGTTGGATGCTTTTCTGAAGGAACTGAATCACAGGGAGCAGCTTCACTGACCTTGAATGAAGAAAACATGCAATTTGCAGCAGAATTTATATTTAATTATGGAAATATAGAAGTCTTCTACACTCTCAAAATTTTACCAAGCATACATGCTAACTTTTCAACATGAATGTTTTAAGATAGTATTAAGCAAACACAAAGGTCTTTGCTTTTGACTCCGCCCTCAATGATGATAGTCACTACAAGTACTACATTGCCAAAAATAACTTTCCTCTAACATCAAACTGCAGATTGAAGAACTGAATCTGCTTGCTGTAGTGATGACAGTTCCTTCCAGGTACTACAACACTTTCCGAACAAGGAAGACTTCAATGGCAACAAAAGGAGAAAATCTGTTCCCAGTCATTTCAGTAACTAAAACATTAATACCCAACTGAAGCTGAAGCAAGGAAAGTGTTACACAATGCACTGGGTTTTTTTAAACCTCTAGGACTCCTCAGATTACCTCTCACTTACCTTATTTTAAATCCGTAAATGTACCTATTTTTGTTCCCAAAAGTCTATCAACTCTTTATTATGGATGGGCTGATTCTAATTCACAGACCAGGCCCATGTAGTTGTAAAGAACTATGTAGGAAAAGCAGTGTACTAACAAGCTAAGAGTTATAATCACAAGCCAAGTCCATAAAAACACAGCCGGTACCTGCACATTGTCTTTCAGTTGTATTTAATATAATTGTTTAGAAACACAATTGCCATATTCTACTCTCACTTTTGAAACCTTTAAGCATTTATAGGCTAGGCAGGCTATGCAAAGCTTTACCTGTAATATTTGAAAAATGGTTTTGCAAGCTATCCTCAAAAATCCTGTTATGCATTCCAATTCTACCATACACTCTTCTTAGATTCATAGAATCATTTAGGTTGGAAAAGACCTTTAAGATCTTTGAGCTCAAATTGTAACTTTTACCATCAGTAAAGAAGCTGTAAAACTTGAGTAGCTTTAGTTATTGTGTATGCATTACCTAGCCTGCCAGTAAATGTTAAGTAAAACCTTTAAACCGACAGTGAATAAATTCTAAAATGCTTTAGGATGAATTTTAAAATGCAAATGTCAGTGCTTCGACTTTCTGAAACATCTCACCTTGTTTTCAGTTTCTGTCCATGCAGCATGAGTAACTTATGAGCCCAAATAAGATAGAACTCTAAATGACAAGATATCTCAAATGCAGAGGCCAGGAACTCCAATACTTTCTCTACATACAGTTCTGGGAGCGAAGAGCAGACAACATCAACTGTGCAAAAAACAAAGAAAAAAAGGCCCATAGACTGATCAGAGTTGAATTACTGTTTAGAATAACATGAAAGAGACCACAGGAAAGCATAAGGGGAAGGAGAAGAAAGCAGTGTCTTGGGAACAATTTGGTATGTAATATTGTATTTCACGGTACAGTACCACAGTCCCTCAGGAGGTAAGTCATTCCTCCTTTGAGCCTTTCAATCACTACTGTATTTAAAAGCAAGAATTTAACTCTGTTCAACATCTTTATCGACAACCTTGATGATGGGACAGAGTGCCTTCTCAGCAAGTTTGCTGATGACACAAAACTGGGAGGATTGGCTGACTCACCTGAAGGCTGTGTGGCCGTTCAGCAAGATTTGGACAGACTGGAGAGCTGGGCAAAGGGGAACCTAATGAGATCTAACAAGAGCAAGTGCAGAGTCCTGCACTTGGGAAGGAATAATAAAATACACCAGTAGAGGTTAGGAGGCGATCTGCTAGAGAGTAGCTCCGTGGAAAAGGACCTTGGTGTCCTGATAGACAACAAACAAGTTATCCATGGGACAACAATGTGCCCTTGTGGACAACAAGGCCAATGGTATCCTGGGGTCCATTAAGAAGAGTGTGTCCAGCAGACAAAGGGGGGTTCTCTATCCTCTCTACTCTTCCTTAATGAAACCTCACCTGGACTACTGCATCCAGTTCTGGGCTCTCCAGTTCAAGAGACACAGAGACCTACCTGAGAGAGTCCAACGAAGGGCTACAAGAATGATTAAGGGGCTTGTGAGGAAAGGCTGAGAGACCTGAGGCTTTTTAGTCTGGAGAGGAGAAGACTGAGAGGGGATCTAATTAATGTCTGTAAATACATAAGGGCTGGGTGTCAAGAAGGCAGGGACAACCTCTTTTCACTTGTGCATTGTGATAGGATGAGGGACAATGGATTCAAGCTCGAGCACAGGAAGTTCCACCTCAACATGAGGAAGAACTTCTTTACTGTAAGGGTACAGAGCACTGGAACAGACTCCCCAGAGAGGCTGTGGAGTCTCCTTCTCTGGAGACTTTCAAGAACATGCCTGGATGTATTTCGGCATGATTTGCTCTAGTTTTGTCCTGTGCTGGCAGGGGGATTGGACTCGATGCTCTTTGGAGGTCCCTTCCAATCCCTAACATTCTGTGATTCTGTGAAAGCATTTTAATGTCTTCCAAGAACAGATGATCTTGCTTCATTTTACTTTAGTCTGAAAATCTTATATTGCTAATACAGCTCTTTTGATGACTGATTTACCTCTGCCATAGAATGTCCCAACAGAAGAGCAGCAGGAACATGTTCATGTTTCGTTTGTTGACCCTAACACTGTGATTCTATTAGGTGAGTAATCATAGAATGCCTCCAAAAGTCATCTAGTCCAAGCCCCTTGCAGTGAGCAGGGACATCCTCACCTAGAGCAGCTTGCTCAGAGACTAATGATAATACATGTATGATATCCAAGAAGGGATATGTATGATATTATCCAAGAAGGGATATGTATGATATCATCCAAGAAGTGATACCTCATCCTTTCACTCCAGTGACCTTCAAATTCTCAGCTGCTCTAAACTGGTGTAGGTCCAGAGCAATCCACAGAGCTGCTCTGATTTACAGGATCAGAGCCTTTGGCTGTGTGAGGGGTATTGACATTATTCCAATAGTTCTCTCCAGACTGCTCTGCAAAGAAGCACCACCAGGATGCATGACAGAAGAATAAGGCTTTAAAAATAAATGAATGAGTGAATAAACAGATAAATACGTTTTTAAATCTCCTTTTCTTCAGGTTGAGAAATCATCATTTCCTTGTTGCACTGTAACTGATCCATTTCTTCTGATTGTTCCACTTCAGAGGAATTAAATGAACAAAGAGCTGTGAAGTAATTGCAAACCCGAGGAAAGCTCATTTGGTTTCGTTCCTGAGAGAAACACTGATTTGATCTGCCTTTAAAAGCCACTCACGTTTCAACTGCCATGATTTGGAGACAATCCATGGCGTGGGAGCTCAGATGGACAGGACCGTGCCATTCACACGTGCAAATGCAAGGCAAAAAAGATTCAAAGGAAATAAAAACAGAAACAAGGAATAGAAAGGTTCAAACGGAGCCTGTGAAATCCACAGCCACGGGTATTTAATCATAAGTGAATAAACTCTATTTATTTTACCTTAACCTGCCCCAATAGATGGGAGGTGCAGGAAGGGGGAAGGACAAGAGTGTGTGCGATTCTTTTTTTAACTGAAATGAAAGAAATTTTCCTTGGTTTGCACAAAAATAATACACAGCAGCTGCTGTGTCCCATTGAAATCAATGGAAAGTGTCCCACACATTTTGGTGTAACAAGATGGAGTCATAGAATCATAGAATGGCTTGAGTTGGAAGGGACCTTAAAGATCATCCAGTTCCAACCCCCCTGCCATGGGCAGGGACACCTCCCACTAGAGCAGGTTGCTCACAGCCCCAGCCAGCCTGGCCTTAAACACTTCCAAGGATGGGGCTTCCACCACCTCTCTGGGCAACCTGTGCCAGGGTCTCACCACCCTCATGGGGAAGAAATTCTTCCTACTGTCTAACCTGAATCTACCCACCACTAGGATCATTGATACATAAACAAAAGCAGTAACATCCACCTAAAGCCAGTCATTTTTACAAGCCAAAAAAATCACAATAGAAGCCATTACAGACTGAACTTCCCAAAGAATGAAGCCTCTAATATTGTTTGGTGTTCCTGCCTCAGCAAATAGAGGCATTTGCATAAGAGATAAACAGGTAGATAGATAAGGAACCTTCACTGCCCAGAGTGATCGCTCAGCTGTATCATTTCTGTAGCACAGCCACTTTGCAGAGCATCTCCCAGCAAAGCCAGTACATGCCCGTGTCCAGTTCTCTGTCAGAAGAGAGGCCTGAGGGATGGGGAGCACAGAGTCACTGGTCAGCAGGGACACGGCTCGTGGCCTGAGAGAGCCATGGAAATTCCTGCTGACCTCAAAGCTACCTGTGAATTCACTTACCACCTTGTGTGAGTCAAACTGCCCGAAGCCACGGGCTCGGCGAGCCGTGCAGAAGCCCTGCAGATGCTCAGGGAGCTGTGGAGATGATCCCGTGAATTTTCATGCTGCTGTGTCTAGATAAACCTGCTGGCAAATGCAGCCTTGTTACTGCTCCCCGGGTGACTGGATTGAGAGAGGAAGGATACACGAGAACACTTATTTTTTCGTTTCATGTTGCTTCTCAGGACAATTCTATCTCTTAATGAAAACTAAAACTACCCCGCTGTCTCAAGGGGAGAGGTCAGCAAAATGCTCATCAGGCCTGAGGCACTGGGAGGGAGAGAGCCCAACTCTGGCAAACGGAATAAATGGGCATTTCCAGTCACAGAACGGCGATCCATCAGCGGCGAGCACGAGGAACGAGAGACGCTTGCATGAAATATCAAGTAGGGCTTAAAAGCTTTTCTCCGTGTGCTTTATGAAGGCAGCTGCTGTCATCGCTGGGCCTGGCCAGTGAGGAAAGTCAGCTGACAGTCTGCAGAGTGCTGGTAATCACAGATTAAAGCTGTCTCTTTCATGAACTCATAAATATCTCTACTTGGATCTAACAATGATCCGCCCGCGCTCCCGAGGTGGCCCCTGTCCTGAGACACACAAGACAAATGATGAGTCTTAGGTCTCCGACTGCTTTCTTTTGAGTGCTGTGCCAAGACGTAAGCTTAGAACTGAGGAAATTAAAGAACTAAAGAAAGCTACTCGGGGCTAACAGCTCCGAGCATCCATGTGCCGACCCTCATTTCAACACCACTTCAAGCAGACTGATCCTTCCTATCGAGAGCAGTGAATTACCTCAACCGAGGAGGAGAAGAAAAAAAATCCAGTCCTCTCTTTGGATTTATTTCAGATGACATCATCTATTTCCATTCACTGTATACAAGGCTGAAGGTGTAAAGGATGTGAAGTACTAATAGCCATTAAAAGCAAGCATTTGAAAACGCGACAGAAAGGTCAATATTTCAGTAAAGAAAAGGTCAATATTTCAGTAAAGAAAAGGTCAGTATTTCAGTAAAGAGAGCTGTGTCCTCCTGAATCTTCATTTCTCTGCCACTGTTAAATGTCTTTACGTGCAGAGCAGTAAGTAAAGCAGGGCAGCAGCTTTACTCTGCCGGGGTTCCATATGAGCAACCTGCAGCCAGACCTGCAAACTGTGGCATGGCTGGCAGAGACAACCAGCCCCGGCTCACACAGACTGGATGAGGCAAAGGTGGAACACTGAAGAGAGAAACCACAGGAACATAGTATTGTAGAATGCCCCGGGCTGGAAGGGACCTCTAAAGGTCATCTAGGCCAAGCTCTAAAGGTCATCTAGTCCAACCACCCCACACTGAGCTGGGACATCCTCAACTAGAGCAGGTTGCTCAGAGTCCCATCAAACCTGACTTTGAATGTCTCCAGGGAAGGGGCCTCCACCACTTCCCTGTGCAACCTGTTCCAGTGTCTCACCACCCTCAGAGTAAAGAACTTCCTAATGTCCAATCTAAATCTACCCTGCTCTAGTTTAAAACCATTGCCCCTTGTCCTGTCACCACATGCTTTTGTAAACAGCCCCTCCCCAGCTTTCCTGTAGCCCCCTTCAGATACTGGAAGGCTGCTGTAAGGTCTCCCTGGAGCCTTCTCTTCTCCAGGCTGAACAAACTAAACTCCTTCATCCTATCATAACAGGGGAGGTGCTCCAGCCATCTGATCATTTTTGTGGCCTCCTCTGGACCCACTTCATCAGGTCCATGGCCTTCTTATCTTGAGGGCTCCAGAGCTGGACACAACACTCCAGGTGGGGTCTCACCAAAGAGCAGAGGCCAGAATCCAATGCCTTGAGCTGCTGGCCACGCTTCTTTTGATGTGGCCCAGGATGCCCTTGGCCTTCTGGACTGCCAGTGCACACATGTTGTTAGCCTCTCAGCAGTGCAGACACAAGGTGTGTAATGATTATCTGAAGTCATTGTTGGACGGTCTTCATATGTTCAGTAGTTTGGGGCTGAAGACTTCAACTCCAGTCTTCCAACCACATAAAGCCTATCTGAGCAGTTCCAGCCAACAGCAGTGTGTGTCCCGTCGTGCTGTTTGCTTTCTCCAGTGCTCCTGTGGCCTCATGGTATCATTAAAATTCCTGTTCTCCTCTTTCAGGAGACAAAGGATGTGGAATTAAGCTGTCCTTGAGATGACCTTTCTATGGCCGTTTTGGAAGCTGCAGGTCTACGTAACTTCCCGCAGAGATATCTGAGATGGTCTCTTCATTGCTTATGTAAATATATCCGGGAATACAGTGGACATTAAAGAAAGATGGGGTGTTAATGTTGGTCTGGCCTTAGGGTATCTCATCGACCCTTTTTGGGTGATTAGGTTTGTTGGATTGACATTGATCCCAGGGAGAATAACAGGGGAAAAACTGATACAGTGTCACAATACGAAAGAGTTAAAAGAGAAGGGATTGATTTAAGGAGATTCGGAAAGCTTCCTTTTCAAGCAAAACATATCTTCATATTTGCCAAGATGACAAGCTCCATAAAAGCAGTTGCATGTAAGCAGGTAATGTTACAGAGAACAGGAGCTCTGTCTGATGTTGTAGGAGCCTGACTGCTCCTGAAAGGATTAATCTCTCAGACCTTGAGTTGTGGTGAGATGACACTGTGACCTGGGTGGAGAATGTGGAAGGCCTGGAAGGGGAAGGTGTTGAAGGCGGTGAGGACCCTGCTGCCCCCAGCTCCTTGCAGATAAGGAAGTTAACTGTAAGAAGAGATAAGTTCTGTGAAGGTGGGTCGGTGTCTTTTCCTGAGTTAATTTCTTCATTACAGGGCTGTGGCCACTCCACCCACGTCCCAGGGTGTATAAAAGGACAGTGGTTTATTGATCAGTGGGCACCCACCAAGAAAGAACTCAAGATCTGGACCAGTTCTGCAAGACCTCCCTGGATTTGCACCCACCACCCAAGAACTCCAGATCTGGACCAATCCTGAGAGACATCACTGGAACCAAGGGTGGTGATGTCTCACTCTCTTCTTCCCCCTTTCCCCTTTTCTTTCTTCTACTCTTATGAACTTTTTTATCTTTAAGGCATTAGAGACCAAAGTTTTCCCAACTACTGTTTTCCACTAAAATTAACAAATTGATCAGCTCTTTGGTGTCGTTTCACCTTAATTTACTCCAAAGGAATTTTTGAATCTTGCACGACCCTCCACTCTACCCAGGGCAGCTGGGCAATCGGGGCGTGACAGATGTACTGTATCTAGCATACTGAAACTGGACACGTAGCTCTGCTCAGAATGCTTTAAAAGCACGTTGGAAAGGGAGGGATGTAGAAAAAGCCTGTAGATTATTTGAGAGATGAAAGAAAATGGCTGAGTGAACAACTCCAAGAATGTGGTTTACATCTCAACAGGAAATCAAAAGGCAATTTGATCAAAATGTATAATCCCTTCCCTCATGGTGAGGGAGTTTTGATGTTCTTCAGTTCAGTGGGAAGAATAAGTAGTTATTAGTTAGATAGGACAAGAGGAAATGGCATCAAGTTGCACCAGGGGAGGTTTTGGTTGGATGTCAACCACTTCAATGGGGTTCTAGTCACCATACTTCCTACCTGCTTGAAGCTATGGAATGCCTTTGTGAGCGTAGTAGAGTTTCATCATCACAAGAGGTCTCTCAGGTATCCTAGAAATTAACAGGCCTTTTGCAATGTATATTTATTTAGGGCTTTTTTTTTTCTTTGTTCTTAACTGATGCAGTGTGATTCCACCTCTAAATATAAGGGTAGACTAGTGAACTAAGAATCCAATTACCTGCAAGGCACTCAGCCAGTGCTGCAGCTCCTAAAATCTATTTTTGTCTCCAGTCACAGTAGGGTGGGTCAAAATCACCCTCTCGTGTCCTTGATCTCCACAACACCCAGGTATGGGGAAGTGGACGAGTTCCAAAACACTCAAGGCTGTTAACCCTAATTGCTGTACAGCTTCAAATGCAGTGGTTGCATAAACCCTTGGCTCTTCTTCCAGGCATTGATCCTCTACTCCAACCAGCCTATTCTAGAACAGGAGAGGGTTTTTTTTCAAGTTCATTGAGACCGTCTGAGATTTTTCTTGGAACATTTTTACACCCCGAATATCACAGGGTTTGCTTAAAACTTTCAGCAGTCCAGAGGTGGTCACAGCTTTGGCCATTTGGTTGCTGCAACTCAGAAATGTTTACCTGATTTTTCTCAGAGTCCTCTGGAGGTCATTCGTCTGCTTATGCAGCGCGTTGTAAACCCTGGTGAATATTTTTAGCAATCTAAGTAATTTATGAGAGATTCTGTTTGAAATATGCAATAAAATTGTTCCAGACTAAGCCATGACACAGCAGTACAGCAGACAAGAAAATGTCTGCAGAGTTTGAATCATAGCATCATAGCATCATAGCATCATAGAATGGCAGGGGTTGGAAGGGATGTCTGGAGACCATCGAGTCCATTCCCCATGCCATGGGGAGGGACACCTCCCACTAGAGCAGGTTGCTCAGAGCCCCATCCAGCCTGGGCTTCAACACTCCCAGGGATGAGGTGTCCACAGCTTCTCTGATGAGGTGTCCACAACTTCTTCCAGTGTCTTATCACCCTCAGAGTAAAGAACTTCTTCTGAATGTCCAATCTAAATCTACCCTGCTCTAGTTTCAAACCATTGCCCCTCATCCTATCACCACATGCCCTTATAAAAAGTCCCTCCCCAGCTTTCCTGTAGCCCCCTTCAGATACTGAAAGGCCACTATAAGGTCTCTCCAGAGCCTTCTCTTCTCCAGGCTGAACAACCCCAACTCCCTCAGCCTGTCCTCGTAGGAGAGGTGCTCCAGCCCTCAGATCGTCTTTGTGGCCTCCTCTGGACCCTCTGCAATAGATCCTTGTCCTTCTTGTGTTGTGGGCTCCAGAGCTGGACCCAGTACTCCAACTGGAGTCTCCCCAGAGCAGAGTAGAGGGGCAGAATCCCTTCCCTTGACCTGATGACCACGCTTCTTTTGATGCAGCCCAGGCTACAGTTGGCCACTATGGCCATCTCCTTCTTGTAAGTGTAGAACAGTAGAAGGTGCTGCACATACCTGGCTGTATGTATCATGATAATTATATTTTAATGCTCAGTGCCAATATGGCCCTCCTTCAACCCCATGTCTCCAAGCCCTATAGATTACAGTGATCACAAAGACACAATTTGGACAATTCCAGTGATAGATCTTTACCTTGCCTTACTTATGCTGCCTGCTAATAAACCAGTCTTGTTCAATCATTTGAGCTGGGAAGGGCTGCTACTGGTCTAAATTAAGAGTTTGACCCTTAAAGCATGAAATGTCCAGCACGTAACATCAATAAAAATCAACACGTCTCGACTTTCATTCATTAAGTCTAAACTATCACGACAACAAAATAAAGGATGATAATAATGGGAAAACCGTACAAACCCCGCAACTCTGCCAGGGCAAGTTACTTTGCCTGTAATAACTGAGCTCTGCTGCTCAGCTTCTCAGAGTCTTGTTTCAGAACTGTGCTGGTGACACGGAGTAAATATGATTTTTGCACTGCGAGGCACTTTTGCCTGTTATGCAAATGCTACGTTCAAATTCAGTTCTCAGCAGCATCCCGTGCGTTTCCTCGACACCCCCGCCCCTGACGTGAGAAGGAATGCCAAATGGTGTGCAGTTATTCCCTTTCTTCACCCATGGGTGCCGTTTGTCACGAGAGCACCTTGCAGAGCCATCTGAAGCACCTGACAGAATTCCTGACAGCTCGTCAGCGGTCCAGGTTTCCTGTGTTTCACTCAAGGCTATGAGGATGTCACGCAGACCACACAAGCTTTGCTATTTTCGTCACTATAATGTACAGTAATTTATTGTGGACTTCAAGAATAATAGATCAGACAATTTTTGTTTGATTTTTTTTTTTCTTTTTCCCCCTCTCCTATTTGTGTTATGAACATTGACACGAACATTTACTTTGAAATACAGTCAGAAGCCAGTGTAGAACCAGAAAGCACCAAAAAGGTTAAGAGAAGTACAGGAGAAACATCCTTGATCATCAGAAAGGCACTAAAGGAAACCCAAATATCAGAACTAAAGAGCACAGGACAAAGCTTCTGAAGGAAAAGCAGGTTGGTAGCCATCCATTTGATCAGTGTACAGTTGGATGAGATGGTAGAGACTGTGGTGGGTCTGGCTGAGCTGCTTTTCCCCACCCAGCCCTCACGCTGCAGCACTGGGAGCTGGAGGGTGTTGATAACACC